>JAYMFT010148416.1:0-12673 GCA_038088735.1 Panulirus argus
TATATATATATATATATATATATATATCATAATTTCTGTCTAAAGAAAGCACCGACCATGGGCATCTGACATCCCTCTTCCGTTTAGAAATTTGGTAATGGACCTTTTACAAATAACGCCTGACAGCACGTATCTCACACGACGTTATTCTTAATTCATAATTTCCTTGAGTGAGCGCTACGCGCTGGCCTTGCTAATGGCATAAATCTTGACATAAGAAAAGAAGGTTGAAGAGATGGGGTCTCACTCGTGTAGAACGCTCTCCCCATGCTTTACAAGCAGGTAATTATGAATCTTGCAGTCGTATTAACAGTATTAATTTAGACATTTGGAAACGTATTTTACAGTTCTTATTGAGATGTATTATGCAAAAAAAAAAAATAAAAAAAAAAACTTTATCTACCACGAGTGAATCATTTCATGAATTTTCAAATTCAGTTTGATCGTGTAATGTAAATAGACAGTAATCCTCTTAATTGCAAGCAGTTCAGTGTTATCAGCTTGTGATTTTATCTCTCGGGCGTAAATGTGATCAGTTAAGTTAGGGACCGCTGACGGAGCGTCACCAGCAAGCCACTCTTGTCACACAGCTCACATCACGGCCCATACTGTGCCTGACCCTATTAGTGGTTTGGTGAGGAGGACGACTGAAAACTGCTTAGCCTCCCCCAGATACCGGTTACCTTACTTTACGTACGCCTTACGATGGTTTGGATGGTCTTCTACTCCCACATAGCTTGATTTGAAACCAAGCTTTTAGTCTTGTTCCTTCGCTCAACAGGCTGTTTGAGGCCGCGGTCAAAATGGTTACGTAGCTACCACAACCAGGCATGCTTGGGCAGTGAACCTGATTGAATCTTGGAGTTTCCAGCAGCCGTGCTGACTGAATCAATCTGTAATGAGATGGTAAGTTCAGAGAAGGTATGGAACCAAGGCGTAGCTGGAGAATTGAGGCTCCAGGGAAGATAGGAAAAGGCATACGAAAAATTTTTATTTTTCTAGTTAGTTCTGATGAACATTATGATAACTTGACAGTCAGACGACTCATAAAACATTGGGTTACTGGGATTAACGCCATGTACGTTTGGTGTCATTGTCTATTGAACCAGATGTTCACATGTTATACCAAGGCCTAAACAGGTCACAAGAAGTTATGATTGTATCCAGATCTGGAATTAGTTGTAGTAATAAACCTTACACAGTCTAGAAACAAGTACTTTATCAGGAAGTCGCTAAAAAGAGTTTTCAAAAACATGGTACGATGTGCATGGGAACACTGGGATATATCCGGGTTGGAGGTTTGGTGCATTGTTTTCTGTTTGGGAATAGTTTTAAGAGTGTAAGTGTTACAGTCCGGCAATGTTTTTCAGCTGGAGTTGTCCGGAACCTAAGTGCTCATTATCTGTAAATGGAGGTCTTTTAAGCTTGGGTAATGGTTACCCCAAATTTGCCCATGAAGGTGTAAAAATTTTCTTAAGAAAGGAGGAGGAAAGAAGATCTGGGTTTCTGAAAACATTACATTTTCCTTACCGGACTCCTCGACCAAGAAAATGTAGTATTGTGTGCCATCTGTTTACTTCATTGCCTCGCATTGATTAAGGAAACGTGAGACAATAATTCATTGAAAGAAGTCTCGAGTGAAGTGTAATCTCCCGCCTGGTGGATTCAGATATGGTCTTTCTGCTTCCCAAAATCACTACAACTTTGAGGTTATTCTTTCGAAAGATGCATAATCAACCGAGATCCAGGTAACTTAGTAAGAATAGGTACTTTTACTGAGAATTTAATACGCAAGATGTGCGTGATTGCATATAACTGCACGTCTGAACTCTTCCATTACGTGAAGAATAAGGAATTACTTCTGGGAGTAGGAATTCTTGTGGTGAACTGTAGCGAGAAGTGTGACATCAGTTACCCAAAACTGCCCCCGCTCAACGTTACGGTAATTTTCTCTCGTTCATGGAAATGATATTGAGAATACGTTATTATTACTGAACAGATGAATGAAAGTTAGAGATCGAAAGTTAGAGTGGGGAAGAGAGAGAGAGGGTGAGGTGGGGGGGGGGGGAGAGGGGAGGAGGAGGAGGGCCTCCTCTCGCCGCACACAGCTCATGTATACAAAAGAGAATTTATCCCTGCCATTGTTCCGGTCCAGCCAGCCAACGAACCACCCCACACACACACGGGGAGAAGCTACAACCCTTGTTAGTAAAGGACTGAAGAGCCGTCCACGCAGCTAAGTCAAGCCTCCGTTGTTGTGGTCTGCTGTGTTCTCAGGGGGAACACAGTCGCAGCCAGGCAGCTGTCTCTTACCCACGATTCTCTGCTGGATTCCGCTGTCTGCTGCCTGCGATGCCTAATGGGACCTGCTGCAGTCGAAGTCGCCTCGCATCTTGTCCGTTCCTGACAGTTTTGTCATCACCCGACTGGGAGTGTTTCTGACGGAGCGAACCGTTTGACAGCTATTCGTTCAGTCTTTGTTTGCGGGCTCTCGGACTCCTTGCTGCCCCAGGAGACCCGGGCTACGCTTACCCTGCTGTCATCGTAAGGATGATGCTGCACTAAATGTCTGACCCTCACTGGCTGCAGTGCTGCAACACTGGCGTCTCTTGCACTAACCGCCACCAAGCTTGGCCAGCGGCGTGATGAAGGCGGCCTGAGAATATTACTTGGCCTGCCGAAGGGGCCACTTCGACTCAAGAAGACCCCGAAAGGTCGCCAAGATCTGGACCATACCGCCGTGGAAGGAAATCGTGACGTGCAGTCCCTCAACAGCTGCTGCTGTTTATATCCAAATACCAGAACTTAATTTACCATTTCAACTACTTGTTCACTGTCTTTGTTTATGGTGTTACGATCATCGGAAAGGAACTTAAAACAGATAACACCTACTCTTGCAACATCTACAGAAACAACGTATGCACAAGCTTAACGCCCTGTGGTCAACAGCTCTTGCTTATTAAAAAGTCACTTTGTGCCACATCAAACCTAACATACTACGTAATGTTTGCCTTTCTTAATAAGTCATTCTCATTAAGAGATCTCAGACGCCTAAAAACGCGAATTAAAATAAAAATCATTGCCAATAATACGACTGAATATAAAAAGAAAAAAAAGAGCCAAAAACACGAATGAAAATTAAAATTTGTGCCCAAAACGCAAATGAAACATAAAATTAGTCGAAAATGACGGAAACATAAAACTAGTTCGTCAGGTCTCTGGCATCTCACGGGCATACAATTAAGCGCGACGTACGTCAGTTTGTTTCTGAAACACGTACCTCGAACACCTCCGCTTGGTAGGCAGTTCGTAGACCGCCCCTTCTTCATCTTCCTCCTCCTCCTCCGGCACCCGTGTCAACCTCCCGGCTTCCAAAAGCTCAAGAAAAGGAAGAAAAAAAAAAGTTTTCTACGAAGATAGAGAAAAAGTCTCATTACTTCCTAGGGAGGAGGAGGAGGAGGATGGAACAGGCCAGGGGAAGTCGTTACCACTCCCTCCCTCAGCCTCTGGATGATTTGTGCCACGCCCTTGCCACCTCCCTCAGCCTCAAGGTCCTCTGTGCCTCGCCCTGCCGCCAACCCAACTCCGATCACAGCCTTAGAAAATACCATTTTAAAAAGCGTTTCTATACTGCTCCATTATCTACCATGTGATTTTCCTGTCTTTTTTTTTTTTCTTATTCTGGTGCCCTTTAAGAGTTGTCAAAACCACATTAAAGTGTTTTCTTTTTCGAATAAAACAATCATGCTGACAAGAATTTTCTTCAACATAATAACCGAGTTATCTAAGCTGTTTTCGAATTCGTTTTCCTTCCTATGAAATGCAATAAAGTAGGTTGAGAGACCTCTAACAGCCAGGTCTATATCATTAAGTAATAAGAAGAGAATTACTATATATGGCATGCAAGGAACAGAGTGAACTGGAACTATGTGGTATACTGGGGTCGACGTGCTGTCACTGGACTGAACCAGAGCATGTGAAGCGTCTGGGGTAAACCGTGGAAAGGTCTGTGGGACCCGACTGTTGATAGGGAGCTGTGGTTTCAGTGCATTACACACAAGACAGCTAGAGAGTGGATGATGAAAGCGGATGTGGCGCTACCTCGCCAACGCAAGAAACGGCGATCAAGCAAAAAAAAAAAAAAAATCTAGTGACTCCTGCTGGAATTCCTTTTTCATGAATACTACTTACCTTTTCTGTTTGATCTTACTTGAGCATCTCCTCACAGCATTTAGGTCGCGAGACAATCTTTCAAAATTTTTGCACAATCAAATCCAAGACATTTTAATGTCGCTTTTAGGAGTACGAGCGTGCGAGACCCTACGGTGCTTATAAGACCTGAAGTAAGTCTCGTCTCCCGCAATGGCTAATATGGGCCATAGCTCTCGTTCTTTCAAGTGTTAAGTTTTATCCTTATGGGATGGGTCTGTTCCTCCTCTTATTGTCTATATTACTCTATCTGGTCACGTGGTCGTTGTTCGAATGGCTTAAGAAAATAATAGATAACCGTCTTACACACACAGAGAGACACACACAAACACACACACACACACTCTCTCTCTCTCTCTCAAGCTCTTAGAAAACGGCAAAAAGAAAATCTGCGGCGCAACTCGGACTCAATGTAAACATTCTGAGCTTCACTTCCGTGTCAACTTCGTTTTGTTCCCAGCGTGGAGAGCAACGAGCGACCGGAGGAAGTCAGGTCGTTAATTGGAGTCCCAGTATCATACGAGGCTCAACAAGCAGCAGTTTAATTTGCATAACATCATATCAAATTCAATTTTTTTCCTTTTTTTTTTTTTTTTTAACCTAAGCCCCCCAGTGTTGCACTGGCTGGGATCGAAGCCTGGAGGGACGTCAGCATCATCACTCTTCAGTCATAAGCTTATCTTCGTCGGCGTTAACTCCCGCCAGGGGTACCTCTGCTGGGGTTACCCCCTCACCGATCTCCTCTCTCAGAAAATAAAAAGATCGGCACGATGACTGTTCTCTTCTGCTGCTGTCATGGTACTAACGCCCTCTTCCGGGCAGCTGTCGAACAACATCTCAAAAGCCGCTTGTCCCCACGCATCTGCACACGCTTTTGGGATGCAGGGAGACGTGATTCAATCCAACCCAATTGCCTCTGGGTGGTCAAAGACCTTTTTGTAGGGCGGCATCACGTCATTTCGTATCTGAGGGAGTACACGGTCACCCCCCCCCCCAATCCCCCCCACCCGGTAACATTCCTCCATTGTTATCGAATAGATCAAATTACTCGACAAAATACTGTCATCTCGTTTTACCTTTTTTTTCTTCCCCAGGAAAGGACGCGAGACTCCGGCTTAATCAAAATATTACCAGTGGTTAGGAAGGAGGCAGGGGAGAGGGGAGGGGTGGATAAGGAGGGGGGGTCGGAAGAGGGTGATAAAGAGGGAAGTAAGGGGGTGAGGGGGGGTTGATGTAAAAGGAGGGAGGGGGAGGGTGGGACAGACGGCCAGGAGTGAGAGTAATGGGGAAGTGTGGGAGAGAAGATGAGGGAGTGGGTAGTAGGAGATGGGGAAATGGCGATGGAACAAGTGCGGGCAGACTGGAAGGAGCTGACAGCGAGAAGGCGGGGATAAGAGAACGTTAACACTTCAGAGAAAATAACCCGTTCTTCATTCTCTCGCCGTTAATAACATTAACTTTACGAGACCCGTTAACTCGGCCTCGTTATCGGTAAACATCGACATCATCACGGGCGCCAATTCTACACCTGCTCCGCTCGAAGCTTCAAGAATCCCTACCAAGAGCGGCAACTCTACAAACCTCCTTGTTCCCGATGCTGTAATGTCCCAGCAAAGAGGGGCAACCTCCTCCGCTCACCGTCTACGCCCCAGTGATGCACACGATCACGGCTGAGTTTCCATCGGCCAAACTTTCCGCAGTTTCATCCACGTTCACACGATTGGGAAGGACACGACTACGCGCAATTATGGTCCATATTAGCGCTAATGGCCTGTCCGATGTGTTTTTTATAAATTCATGAGGTCTTTTTGGTTTTCTCCTGCTTCCATGCGTTTGTTTGGGGTGAATTCTGAGTCTCGCGTGGGTCTTTGCTGTTTTATGCCGTATATATATATATATATATATATATATATATATATATATATATATATATATATATATATATTCCATGCAAATGACCTTACTTCCTCGGGGCAATTAGCGCCAATTACACCTGGTTGCAAACTTTCGTTCAACGTTAACGAGACGTCCCCCTTCCTGCTCAGGTCAAGTCAAGGTTATCAAATCCGGAAGGCGAGCGAGATAACGGAGATCACATGGGTTGTCGGTCTGCATAACGTAGCATCGCCTTTGTCGACCGAATCACACGGTTGTTATCTGTTAACGAAAGACACACACACACACACACACACACACACACACACACACACAGAGAGAGAGAGAGAGGCTCCCAAAGGTTGGGCGAGTCGAGGGAGACATACACACACACACACACACACACCAGAGCATCTGTCATCCGGCTATACGTGGTATTGTATGGTGTATGGCCTTGCTATACGTCGTAACTCAGCGATTCCCGATCCAGTGGGCGTAGCCGGGTTTTCTAAGCGCTGCTGGGGCCCCATAACCGTGAGGCAGTAAGACTTACATATATATATATTATATATATATATATATTATTACTGGCAATGATCATAAGGCATAATATTCAGTGTGTACCTCGTCACGCTAGTCTTCTGTCTTCCCCAATCTTATCCCTGATACTGGGCCTTAATTGACGACTAATTAAGAGAGAAATTACGTCCCGACATTGCTTTTTTTAAATCAGATTCCGAGAAAAGACTTCACGAAGGCATCTCTGCTAATTACACCACTTGCTAATACCGTCCACGCGGACGGAGAGACGCAGATCAAACGAGCAAAAATGGTTGCAGGGAGGAGTGCGTAGATGAGGTGGGGGTGGGGGGAGGGGAGGGGGGGGGGTTAATTTGGACTAATTTGCATACCGGATGAGGTCCGCGGCACGACACATCCCACGCCTTATGTAACGCTGGTCCGGCCGGCTGTCAGCCTTCCCACTGGCCCTCCACTCCTTATGTATGGAACTATTTTGGCCTCCGTTATATCACGCTTCTTTGCATATAGTTGTATGAGGAACTACTGAGCTTTGCTATATCATATGTTTGTTTGCATACAGCTACATGAGGAACTATCACGTTCTTTTATGTCATGCCTGTTTTCATATACATTAGGAACTGAGTTTTGCGATATCATCTTTGTTTACATATAGCTATGTGAAGATTTATCAACCCATCCTTGTCTAGGACGTCCCAGTCTTACCGCAGGATGGACGTCCCTACCTTACATCAGGATGGTCTCACCTTCCTTTAGGATACTACTGATGTATCGTAGGATGTTGCCAGCCTCTAATAGGACCCTCCCATCCTGCCCATCGATGACTGTCATCCTCTGGTGAGCTAAATCCTCCAAACTGCAGGGTGGAACTAAGTTCTTGAAGGAGGGCGGTGACTCCTGGCCCTTATCAAGGATGCTTCACAATACACCCACTCCGACATCCCACAGGAATCTCTCTGATCCCCCAGTACCAAGGTTTCCCCCATCGTACCCCAGAATGGCTTCCACTCCTCTCCTACCCCCAGCCTGTCATCAGACAGTCCCAAAACTCCGGCAGGATTCTCCCCAAGCCTCCTGCAAGGAAGCGCCCAGCTTCCTTCAGGATACAACCCAAGCCCCCCCCGGAGGATCGGGTATCACCCAGACGAAGATGAATGACTTTCTGAGTCGATGTATATACACACACTCGGGCCATCAAGTGCGTGGGGGTGATCTCGGGAGACTGTTGAAGTCCCTCTCGCAAGGATTTATGGCCAGTGCTTGCCCGCACGACATAAATACGTTGCCTTAGCTCGTAATAAATGACTACGGGCGGCTAATTCATCACGAAAGTGGGAAAAATGTGTTTCACGCTCGGTCTGGGTTTTATTTCATGCACCTACGGACCGGGGATTATTCGCTCGGGGTCATCAGAAAATAAGGCATGGCAGAATCTGAGTGGGAGTGAACGGTGTCAAAAGTACAAACGTGAGGGAGGGGAAAGCGATCAAGAGGACAGGAATCATGCATAATGTGAAGACTGGGGAACTGGAGAAATATTGATTGCTGAGTAACTGGTGACTGCGAGACTGTCTATTAGAGGTGAAAGAACTACACAGTCAGGGAGTATGCGGGGGAGAGACGGGCGCTTACATGGAGGAACTACGAACGGGGAGAAGGGCGATAACATGGAAGAATTATATATGGGGCGGAAACGTTGCTGATATCGTACTTTATAAGTCTTTCCAAGTAACATCAACAGCGTCTGTAACATCGACATCCAAGCAACATCAACAGTCTTCGTAACATCAACAACGTTAACCACATCAACGCCCTGGCATCCTACGTCTCGATAACATTCACATCCCAACACCATCAACGTCATCAACATGAAGTTTCGTCTCTATGTAAAAAAAGATTCCCAGCACGGAACGGGCGAGGCGATGACCCGGTACCCAAAACGAGGAAGGTTCTTTTTTTATTTTCCAAGTACCATTTCTTCTCCTGTCCCACCATAAACCCGGTTAAAATCCTGGTTCCCTCGGGACGCATCCCCGGCCATCATCAATCCCACTTTCCCCTCTCCTGCAGGACCTCCATCTGTTCATGGCAACATAAAATACCTCACGCTATGGACCTCCCCCTAGACAATTTTGTCAGTCTGGTGGCTGGTTACACCTCAGGCTGTGGATCCCCTAGACATATCTTTGTCTGTCTGGTAGTTGGTTGGTACGTTGGAAGGAGAGCATTTTGAAACACCAAGTTTTGATACTGCCAACCTGTGATATCCTGGAGTTACGACACTCGGTACGTTGTGTCCGAGAGTGAAAAACGAGGTGTTGAATGATGATGAAGTTTGTTTGGCGAGACGAGAACTCTGTTTCGTATGACGTGGTTATTCGTTTTGTATATTGAGGTACCCGCAATCGTTCAGTGAGGCATTTCCCTCAGTCAGTGGAAGAAGGTGGGACCTACGATGCAATCGGTCTAGTACGTAAGTTCCGTATTGGCTGAGACGCATGCAGTGGGTGGGGCTATCACGCACTCCGTCTCGTACGCTAGTTTCTAATTGGCCGAGACGCAAGAGGTAGGTGGGGCTATCAAGTACTTTAATCTAATATGCTAATTTCTCATTGGTTGAAACACTGGAAATGGGTGGGACTGACTGCAGTTCATTCTGGATCTATGGAATTAGGTTATAACTTGCTACTCTGAGAACGGGACTTAACATTACCCGGAGTTAAGACAAGTTGCGGGGCCGGAAGTATCTCTCCCTTTCGCCATAGTTTACAGTCCCCCTGAGCACGACGTTACGACCCTTGAGCACGACGGTACGACCCTTGAGCACGACGGTACGACCCTTGGGTATGACTCCCAAATGTCACATCAGAGTCATGGCCATCAGAACTGAGGGTCGTATAACTGAGCTCCAGGGAAAGTGTTCCGTCGCGCTCAAGGGTCGTCTCGTCAGGGTCGAGGAGTCGTTATCTCGTGGTCATGTGTCTTACCGCCGTGCTTCAGGGTCGTCCGTCAGGCTCAAGGGTCGCGCCGTCAGACTCGAGTCGCACTCCCGGGCTCAAAGGTCGTACTGTCGCCCTCGAGGGTCGTACCGGCGTGCTTGGAACTCACACCCTCATACTCTGGGGGTTTACTGGCTGATGCATTTTTTTTTTTCCCAGTGCGGTGGTATGACTTGCTTAGACTTAACACACCAGTCTTCACATTCATAATGTAGAGTGTATGATCAAGCCACGATGTACATCATAACGTATGAACAAGCATAATGTATAATGTGTGACCCCCCTCCCCCCCCTCGCCATGACGTATAAACTAACACGATGTATTATGTATGAACAAACATAATATCTTCAACAAACAGTAGAGGATTGTTTAGAATTCAACTCTTACATACTTTTTTTTCTCTTAACCTCATTTGCATATGCTTTACGGCAGTGATTCTCAGCTGGGGTGCCACACAGGGGGGTACCGCGACAGGTGACGTGAAGGTGGGGGGGGGGGGTAACGCGGGAGTGACGAGGGGTGATATGAGGGGTAGCAACGAGGGTGGCGCGAGAAGTACACCGGAAAAATAAATCACGTTATGCACCTTCGGTAAACCCGAGTCTTCGAAGTGAGGAGTACCGGGGTACCACGAAGTGGGTAAGATGCCATTTGGGGTACAACGCAGAGGCACTCTACGGGTCTTGATCGCGAGTCCAGAACCCTCTTTGTAAGATCCAGGAAGGGAAGACAATTTTCCAGTCCGTCCGAAGTAAAAGACGACGACGAACTGACAGGGCAAAAAAAAAGGAGTGAGTGAGGGAGGGAGGGAGGGAGGGACAGCGACTTAGATGCTAGCGTCCTTTGTAAAAATATAAAATGTCTTCTCAACAATGGGTGAACATCAAAGATTTAAGACTCTGAGTCGTCTTCTCGCCGGAGATTTTCTGTTTTTTCCCCACTTTCCAAAACTTAACCGCCACATTTGTTGGCGTGATCTCCAGACAAGAGGTACGAATGAGCCAGTGAGTAATGGAATGGAGTGAATGATGTCCTGAAGTCGTTTCCAGGAAGCCCCCCTACATGCTGCTGCTGTACAATCCATGTTTACTGTTGTTCCTCACGTCACTCTATGTCGCTTCCTGGCTGGCTGAGACACTAGCAGTGGGTGGGGCTACGGCGCCACCCGTTCTAGTATACGACTTCCTGATTGGCTGAGACACCAGCGGTGGGTGGGGCTACGGTGCCACCCAGTCTAGGATGCCAGCTCCTGATTGGCTCGGTGGTATCCGCTGGGAGGCGGCCTTCCTCCGGGGACCTGGCCTTTGGTGCCGTGTTGACTACAAGTAACACAGTCCGGGATTGAGACACAGACAAAAAGACAGACAAACAAAGAAAGAAAGAGGATCAGAAAAACTTCACAAAGTGTGTGTGTGTGTGTGTGTGTGTGTGTGTGTGCGTGCGCGCGTGCGTGCGTAACAGTCCTCATGCCATCCAAAATGAATCAAAGCGATGGCAGCAACAAGGCTTATATCAAATTACGTTTTGATTGCATTATTACGAATTATGTTTTAAATGGAGAGAGCATTCACTGTAAACTTGCCACTTTCGTGCAACAGTTTTCTTTTTCTTTTTTTATTGCCATTTTCTATTTTCTTTTTTTTTTCTTCGGCAGCAACAGCCCGACGGGATATCACAAAAAAAGAAATAATGATCAAAAACATTATGTACTGCTATGATTCGAGGTATAATACAATCAGCACATTTAAAACGCTTTTTTGAAGGCGTTTTCCAGTTTAGTTCGACAGTATTCTTTTAAACAGGTTTTATCTGACCTTTCTGAAAACCATGAGATAGGATTCTGAATCATGCGCAAGATCTCTAAACATAAAATTAGAGATACTGAATCAGAAGATCAAAAATTCAGATTCATAAGATTTCAGAGCGTTACCCCAGGTTATAAGAACTCAAACAGATTCAGAGCCTTTCTGTCTGTAATATAAACCCGTACACAGCGCCTGAAACTATTAACATACCGCGTCAGATGAAGGATCGGAGAGAGAGGGAGAGATTCCCCAACAACTCGAAAACAACAAGTTATTCCCTAATGAAACACCTCTACATGAAGTTATCTTCTAGCACATGCTTACAAACAATCGTCACTAGAAGCCATTTCTATCGTAAGATGAATACACAAGTGATCCTTAGGAGGATTTTGGAGAGGCAACACGAACTATGCACTGTCCTTAACCTCAATAACTTTTAGAAGCAAGTGTCTGAGAGTTAGGTCGAGTTAGTTACGGCGCAGGTAAGTAGGTGACCAGGACGCAAAGCCTCAGCGTAAGTCAACGCATAAAGAAATCACGGCGCACCGTCCGCATGTCCGCTCGTCACATTCTTTCCCCAAATTCATGCAAGACTTTGGTACTTCAGTCCCTCACAAACGATCATTACGTCACAATGTCTGATAATTCTTTACGGAACATTCCGTCCCGTGTGTGTGACGGCAGTTCACTAATTGGAAGAACCCGTTAGTGTGTGATTATTCGATATTCGAGTTTCTTTTTTTTTTTTCAAGGCCCAAGGAAATAATTTCTCCCCATTTTTCTCTCGCTCCCCGACACTCAAGAGGCCGCGGTCCAGGAAACTACATCATTAGGCAAGGAGACAAAGAAATTACTCGCGGTTCCAGGCAAAAGCAATTATGTCAAATTATATAAACTTCCGGGGCACAAAAAAAAAAAGAAAAAGAAGGAGATGTCCGAAGGAATCTAAGAGACAGTGTGTTGTGGACTGTCCAGTGTGAGTGGGGCGGATGGAGGGGGGGGGGGAGAAGGAGGAGGAGGAAAAGGAAGGAAGGGGGGTGGGGCAGAGGGGGAAGAGTTAGAAGAAAAGGGGGAAGACAAAGGGGCGATGGGACAAGGAGAGAGAGAGAGGGACAGAAGTAGCGAAGACATGGCCGGAGGAAAAGTGGAGGAGCGAAGCGACGAAGGAGTGAGGCAAAGTAATCAGAAAGAAGTGAGAGAGAGAGAGAGAGAGAGAGAGAGAGAGAGAGAGAGAGAGAGAGAGA
>JAYMFT010148427.1:0-12673 GCA_038088735.1 Panulirus argus
GAGAGAGAGAGAGGGGGGGGGATGGGGGGTGATGAAAGAACGGACTCCTAACCCCCCAGGGATGTTTACTCCCTGAGAGAAGCCCCCAGGGTAGCCCTGAGGAGCTGGGCCGGCACGGTGGCCCACCCCTCAATCTCCCGGTGTCTCCCCCCCTCCTACGAACGGCCCTTGCAGTAGTCCCCTGAGGGTCGGGCAGTGGGGGGAAGCACAGTGCTCCCCCCCTGCCGACACCGCTTCCCTCTGCCAAACCCTCCTTGCCGCCCTCACGCTCACTGGCCAGATAGCACACTCACAAATCAATCACGAAACGGAGGGCACTACATCACGCAATGGGGCCCTAGGGTACAGATGACAATACTCTACTGATAACTAATTGATTCTCTACTACCTAGCTAGCAGCAGTGTTCATTTGGGAGGGGGGAGGGGGGGGGGGAAGCATCACACGTTAAACATGGTTCTGCAGACACAGTTACACGTTAGGCAAGTCTATACAAACGGTCACGTAACACAAGAGCTCCCTACAAACAATCATACGTTAGATAAGGCTCTATACAAACAGTCACGTAACAAAAGAGCTCCCTACAAACAATCATACGTTAGATAAGCCTCTATGCAAACAGTCACAAGCTACGAAGGACAGCCAGCCTGAACATCTAGCAGCAACAAACGGCGTTCATTCGCAAAGCATTTCACAGTATCCTGAAATATTTCCTCGCCCACAAAGCTCCTCCCATTCTGGATACATACGTGTACACAAACGAGGCTTTTCGTAAGACACCACAAATCATGAAGTCTCACAAAACAACGCTCCTCGCAGACACCTTACCGAACATGAAGAACACACTCACAAAGAACACGTTTCACAGATATCGGTGGATACCTACTCATAAATATGAGGCTACCTACACTTTTAAGAATATCCACTCAAGCACGGACGAGCACCCCTTCGCTAAGTATGCCAGGATACCTCGGCAGAGGCACGGGCAAAGGATCCTCGAAAAAAAATAACATCCCCCCTTGACTTGGACGGAGTCATGCAGGGAAAGCATCTGGTGACTCAAAGCGAATCGAGGTCTCGTCAGGACGTCAGCATACGCTGTGTATGTGGGTCTGGAGACCGTAAACACTAAATACCTTCATCGAATATGTGTGTGTGTGTGTGTGTGTGTGTGTGTGTGTGTGTGTGTGGTAACACCTAGACGGCAGGTAGTGGCAGTCTCCCCAAAGAACCTCCCACTCCGAAGGAGTCGAATCATTTCCCCTGTTATACTGACCGTAGCGCAGCCCAGCCCCCTCGGTGCAGCGGGAACTCATGGAAAAAAAGGAGTCCAGGACTTCCTTCAAGAATGGAGTGGTCGGGCAATTATGAATAAACAGACAGAGGGTATATGAACAAGGTTAATGATACAGCAACTCTCTCTCTCTCCCTCTCTCTCTTTCTCCCTCTCACACACACACACAGAGTACAGGAGATGCCCGCCAGAATCAGGGGCTTCTCACATCACACGGGGCGATCAGACAACACGCACTATACAGCCACTTGACTGAATCGGTCACGGCCCTCATCCCTCTCGCGTATACTGACTGTCAATGCAGCGAAGACACGATACAGGCGACAACACTCGAGACTGGGGTTACCTTACGTAAGCACGCACACACACACACACACACAGACACCAAGTAACATCACAGTCCCGTCCGTGAGCTCACGGCTACGGGGCAAAAGGGGCTAAAGTATGGAGCCAACAGCACTTTTAAGAGGTACTGGGTTCCCTCTTTGGGGAATAATAATAATAATAATAATAATAATAATAATAATAATAAAAATAACAATAATAATAATAACAATAATAATAATAATAATAATAAAAATAATAATAATAACAACAATAATAATGATAATAATAATAATAATAATAATAATAATAATAATAATAATAATAATGATAATAATAATAATAATAATGTAGTTACCGTTTCCTTGGCATGAGGTGCCATCCGTCCTGGAAACTATGCAAGATAAATCTCCATTCCTCCCGCAGGAGCGGGTCGTACCCACTCCAGGTCGTGTCGGCTGGTCGTTGATGACGACCTGACTCCCTGTTCCTCTCGCACATCAACAGTTGGGATCACTGCCATGCCATACGAGGCCCTAACCGCTGGCTCACTAACACCTTGATAATGCTATTATTTTCCTTACTACTACCACTACTAATACATCATTACTACTACCACCACCACCATTACTACTACTACCACCACCACTACTACTACTACTACCACTGCTGATACAACTTCCTTACTACTACCACTACTACTGCTCCTACTTCCTTACTACTACCACCACCACCACTACTACTACTATCAGTATAATCAAACGCAACACAGAATCGATAAAATACACTGCACCCCAACAACCCCAGGTCTCAAGAGACTGCATGGCAACCAACTGCCATCACAGAAGAGTCGAGACAAAAAAAAAAAATAAATCCAACTTTAACTTTGCCTTAAGAATACGGTGACGTTAATTAAACGGCCGAAGGCAAAACAGACGCAGTGGGGTTGCCCTCCATCTTCCCCCTCCCCTCCCCTCTCTCTCTCTCTCTCTCTGCGAGTTCTTATCTCAATCCGGGCCCCGGCGGCGGCGGAGGACGGACGGGCGCCCCTGAACGCGTTCCTAAGGTTACTAAACGTCGCCGCCCCGAGATTAATCACTCGCAAAACTTGAGCCTCTGAGAAAGCCTCGGACAGACACCAGACACGCTGGTGGCGTAACACTAAACCGAGGAGGAGGAGGAGGAGGAGGAGGAGGAGGAGGAGGAGGGATAGCAGGCGGAGAGGGGCGGTACCGGGACACGGTGGGAGGTGGCATGGAAAAGGTCCCCAGAGGAAAGGCGAAGAAGGACTGAGGCAGACATCGGGAGAGACGCCAGCCCTCGAAGCCGCCGAGGCAACATATGGCACGCAGTGCCCTCGCGGGAGCGGCAAAGGAGGGAGCACGCAAGCGACCAGCTTTTCCAGACCAGAAATCACGCAAGCGACCAGCTTTCCAGACCAAAAATCACGCAAGCGACCATCTTTCCAGACCAGAAATCACGCAAGCGAACCAGCTTTCCAGACCAGAAAACCAAAGTAATATCCGTAACAGAGAGGAAGAGAGAAGCAACAGCGTGGCGGAGAGAGGAACTCGGGTTACCAAGTGAGAGGGGCAAGAGATGAACCATTTCAGACGGAACTGTCTGAAGGGACGGTGGAGAAAACGCCCCATGTGAGCGATACCCTTTAGAGGTACAGACCAACCGTCCGCACAGGCGTAAGTTTGCTACTATTAATAACAAATGCATCCAAACGTTTTCATTTTTGAGATGAGACCTCCAGTCTCGGATAACTCGTATCAGATTTCTAGAGAACGGGTTCTGACATCAAAGACCACGGAAGAGCGTTCTAGACTCAATCTCCGAGAGCCAGGTCTTTCAGGAAGAGCCTTCTGGAGTCAAAATTCAAAATACCTGGACCAGACTTCCAGAACAGGTTCTCCAGACTCCCTCTTCTAGCACTAAGGCTTCCGAGACGACCTTTCTGAAAGATCCATCTTCCAGAACGAGCCTTCCATGATAATCTTTCTTAAAAGATCCACCTTCCAGAACGAGCCTTCCATGATAATCTTTCTTAAAAGATCCATCTTCCAGAACGAGCCTTCCATGATAATCTTTCTTAAAAGATCCACCTTCCAGAACGAGGCTTCCATAATGACCCAAGATCAATCTTCCCGAAGCAGGCTTCCTCGAGGGAGGAAGTTCATGGGGGCGGTCTCCCGCGGCAGAAACCTCTCAGGCCACCTTCAGACGCAGTGGCCAGGCAAACAGGCATTCGGATGTCCCCAGCAATTATCAGACGGGCCATTATCGGAGCCGGGGAACGTCAGGAGATGACGAAGGGGACGTCGAAGGATGAAGAAATGTTGGGGGAAGGGGAGAAGGATGAGGGGAAGACACGGAGATGAGGGGAGAAGCAATGAGAAAGACGAGGGGGTGGAAACGCGCAAAGATGGGGAAGATGGAGCAGGGGAAATATAATGAGAAAGACGAAGATAGGGAAAGCAGAGGATGAAGGAAACTCAAGCGAGACGAGGAAGATGAAGTGAAGGAGAAGAAAAAAAAAAGCGACAGATCTAAAGGCGAGATGAGAGACGGGGGGAGAAACGAAGAGACAGACGTAAAACCAGGAAAGCACTGAACGCAATTAAATCCTGGGTCTCTCCTGGCCAGCCAAAGCAAAGCACGGCAGTTTATCTCTCTAATTACACGAGCAACGGCGCGTCAGAGCTTATATAACCACAGTCTTGTGTACCTCAAAGCCCGTATACACCGACGTTTGTTTACATCAACTTATATACACTAGCGTCTGTGTACGAGAGAGAGAGCGCTCATATACATCACCGTCTGTGTATAAAATCTATAAACACTATTTTCGGTATACATGCCTGTCTGTCTGTCCACACACAAAACCACACATGTACACACTGATATACGAAACGTTTTCACCGCTATGTACGTCGGGAGCCTTGGTTTACATGCACACTACGCACATTCACACACATATGTATAACTATATACACTCTCTATGTATACTAGTGTATCTTAATGATATGAGAGAGAGAGAGAGAGAGAGAGAGAGAGAGAGAGAGAGAGAGGGAGAGAGAGGTCAGGTGACGCGAGCCGTGCCGCTGGCGGCAAAAACTGGGGCCCTCTGCTCACGGACCTGTGATTATTATCAGAGACGAAGATGCATAACGCTCGGGAGGAATGCCAAGCACGGCCGAACACATGCGCGCCATGAATAGTGCCACTTAAGTCTCTACACCAGGGGGGGCTGCATGCCTCCCCCTGTGGCTCCACTTTTGTCTACGACAGCGGCTTCCCCCCCGGTTCCCCCCTTAAACCCCGTGGTGCCAGGTGGGTCTATATCAGAGGGCCGTTCTCTCGTCTGTGTGCTGACGGATCGTGACGGGCGACCGATGCTTTAAGACCTGCCTTCCTTACGAGAAAGGCCGTCTTCCCCACTCCGTCTCGTCAAGCTGTTGCTGTCTGTAACTGGCACACCCACAAACACACACACACACACACACGCCCTAACCCGCCCCATCTGCACCGCTCGTAACACCACGGGGGTCACGCCACAACGCACCACCACCAGGACACTTCACCTCACGGCCACTGTCATGTTAATGTGGCTGGAGCGAAGGGGCACCGCTCTATCTACGGAGGGAGTGACGGGGGTTACAAACACCACAGAGGAGTGTGGGAAAGTTACCGGAGGAGGAGGAGGAGGAGCACTGTGGAGAGGGTTTGGCCGGTTGTGGCAAGCCTGAGGCCGAGGGTAGGCATGATAGAGGTCCTCCGTACGCATACATGTTGATCCGTATATTAAATTATCTACGTTGACTACCTCAACTTCACATCATAATAACAGGACGTACTGAGTGTCCATCTACTGGAGAGCAGAAATGCTACAGCGAATATAATTCGAGTCAGGACCCCAAGTTTATTCACCCAGTAGTTTGCACGTGTACGCCATCTCCTGCGGGAGATCTCTGTACACCATACGCAAGAGGGGTATCACAGCATCCCGAGGGTATGACACCCGATGCCCGAAAGGGGGGGGGGCACCTTCGCCCAGAGACCATGAGCTGTCGGGGTACGCGACATCCACCGAAGTCGACGCAAGGGTACACGCAAGGGCAAGGTGCGGGCATTAACGCTTAAAGGAGACTGACGCATGGGTACAGGAGAGGTACGGTGTACCATGACCGCTCAAGGAGTTGTCTTAAGGACGTCGACGCGGGGTACACACACAAACGCTACGGTGTACCATGACCGCTCAAGGCGCCGGCTGCCGCCAGGAAACCGACGCTTGGATACAGAGGAGAGCCAGGGCGCCCTGAAACTAACACGAACCTCAGCAATACCACTTCAGAAATACACGAGCCAACGGCCCACCGAGCACTTCAGAATGAAGCCGACCGCCGGGGACCAGGTGATGACAGCTCGGAATCAACGAGGGCGACGCTGGGGGCCCAAGAAACACAACGCGTATGACGTCGTATTTTCCCAGAAGCAATATTGCCTCCCCCCCCCCTCACGCTATGGCGCAGCTATTGACCGCACCGCGGTCCCAGCCAGCCCCCGAGCGGTGCAGGGCCAAGTGGATGACGACCACCTCCTCCTCCTCCTCCCCCCCAGCGTCAAGACAACGTAATCTATACACATGACCGGGGGAGTGCGACGGGGTGGGAAACACGATGTGAGGAGGAGGAGGAAGAGAAAACGCCATCCTAACACGATCCACGTCCAGGGCGCCTATTGGGATGAAGGCACAAGAATACGCGCCAGGGACGCCGAAGCGGAGAGACAAGTTTGGGGGAAACTCAAGATTTAGGAAGAGGTACCCCGCTGGTGTCTGTCTGAGGGAGGAGCTTTCTGGAGAGTCGAAAAGACCCGAGGAGGAGTTCGGAAGCGTCTGCTATCAACGAGTCCTTGTTCCGAGTCCGAGTCCCCCCCCTTCCCCCACAGACACGCATGGAGAACCGCCATCAAGGTGGGCAGCTGCAATGACACGTTAAATGTAAACAAACCTCGATAAGCGTTGCCCAAAAGCTCAGCTCAGCTGCCCCCCCGCGGGAACACCCGGTCCCAGAGCATAATACCTTACCTGCGTGTGCCCGTCCGCAGGAATGCACCTCACCTTATTCATGCAACTACCTCACACTTCTGTCCCGTTCGCGATGAAGTCGTACGACTGTTCCTCTGGTCATTCTAGCCACCTGTGGCCGCCTCCCGGGGGAACCTACGACGCTGATTAAATAGGCAAGCCTCCGTAGGTACTTGTTCAAACGCCCCCTATCGTGTTTCACAGGTTGGTCCATAATTTTAAGGAAGTCTCCGGTTATGGCATTCAAAACAAGTCTCGAACCCACAGACCTAAGCCTATATATATACCAAGTCGACCCCTACGCATGTGGGTGAAGCCTGCATACTACTTCATTGGCGTTTAACAAAGAAAACGTGCTGGCACTGGGCTAAGGAAAACGTAAGGTTCGGTGCCCCGTGACGTCACAAGTAGGCCTGCGCGGCCGGGTCCGATTTTTGGAGTCAGAATGGGTCGACTTAGTATATATATAGGCTTAGCCACAGACATTTCTACACTATTTTCTCTCACCGTAAATTTTGCATTTGACAAGGACGGTCTTCCAATCTTCCATGCCCGTCAGGTCAAAATGGAAACGGCTTCACCGAAGTCTGACCCAAGGACATCAGGGCCTCGGCGATTTTCCATTGGCCCCCCACAGTCCACTCGCGGAGTTTTCTAACGTTCCCAATAGCCTCGATTTCCGGGAGTCAAAGCTAGCTGTGTGAGGGGTCCCTCCCTCCGCACGCTGTCCAACTCTGTCTCGAACGGTGATACCACAACAAGGGTATTCTACTCATTACCAAGAAGGAAGTGAAGTACGTTTTGGGAGAGAGTCGTCGTCGTCGTCGTCGCTTTTTTGCCTCTCTCGTTACTCGAAGACCTGCAGGCCCGGGCCCTTACAAACAATCCTTGGGGGACGTCATTAATGGACCAACCGCCCTGACAAATGATATGGGCCGTATGTCCTCTTCGGTCCGATGACCGTCGACGTCCGTAATGAACAAACCTTGACGTACAAGAGCAACTGACCAACCCAGTAAGAGTGCCTACACGACAGCGGGCAACGTCCTCTCCGCTTCGACAATCCAAGACAGTCTTGCGTCACAATTATGCACACATAACAGGGACGGTATACCTTTATTTTTAATGTTGTAGGCTCCAGTCACTAGGAAAGTCTTGCGTCACAATTATGCACACATAACAGGGACGGTATACCTTTATTTTTGATGTTGTAGGCTCCAGTCACTGACTTAAGTGCACGCCGAGGCCGGTCCTTGACTTAGAGATATACGAAAGATAAACGAGATGGGAGGAAGAAGGGGCGAGGAGAACAATTCACGGGCTCTGGAGGAAGTGAATAAAACGCGCCTTTTAAGCAAACGGCCGGGCCACAGTCAGTCACTCTGGGAAAGACACGAGGGGAGGGGGATAGCGAGTCCCACAGTCTACCGTGCTGAGAGAGCTACCGAAGTATATTTAAGTGGCCCAACGTGCAGACGAGAGCTGGGAAGCCGACTGGCGCCAGCCGGGAGATGAGGCATCGTGTTCTGCACATCTGACTGACTAGATGGAAACCTCGCCGTCTTGAGCACGGTGATACAACAACCCTCGGGCACGACAGTGCTGACCCTTACAAGCAAGGCGATTCGACCCCTGGGTATGATGACCTGACCTTCGACCCGACCCAAAGGGCCGTACCGCCGTGCTAGAGGGAACGCAATCTACAGCTGCAGCTAATCAAAAGCTATCTACAAAGCACGTAAAGCTCTTCTACGACTAAGCTCGAGTTCAAATGCTTTACAAAAGGCTAAGTTTATCTGAATCTGATGGACAGTTACTTAAAATGTCAACTGTACATAATAACCAGCTGAAATACAAGATAGCTAAAGCTAAAAACACAGCTTTACACTCTACACAGCTACAATACGTTATTAAATCTCAGTGCAACCCAGAGTTCACCAGCAAAATCCGAGGAAATGGCATAGAGAACGGGTCCTGGTGGCTGGGCACTCGGCAGCAGGAGCCGCTCCTGGCGAACGTCTTAATTACTGAACCCCTCCCAACGCGCTCTGATTACGCCCTTCATATCACGACGGCGCCGTGAAATTCGCATTCAAATCTCCGCGCGGCAGCGGAACGCGCACCTCTCGTGACGGCCTCACAGGAGGCGGGGGGGTCTGTTGATCAACGCTCGCCCTAATGATACCGTCGGTAAAAGAAACCAATAACGCAGGGATACAAAATGTGTCTCCAGTTCGCGACGGTGCCGTGGAATCCACATTCGAATCCAAGTGCGGGTGGAACGTATCTCAGCCGTCAAGGTCTTAAAGCACAAGAAGGGTTGTAAATCGATACTCATTTACCCCGCTGATGGAGGTTGTAAATCAATACTCATTTACCCCGCTGATGGAGGTTGTAAATCAATACTCATTTACCCCAGTGATGGAGATGCGAGTCGGTCTGTGCTCTCCGTGAGAGAAGGACGATGTTAAAAAAGATGGGGGGAAAAAAAATATCTCAGAATTACCAGAATGACTATGGCAGTTTTAGGGATGATTCAAGGGGGCTTGGATTAGCCAAGAGCTCACTAGAGCCCAGAGGGACGACCCCTTTAAGAAAATGCCAAGCAGTGTATGGAAACCTGTCTTGAATACAACCCATGAAAGCCCATATATACACCAGGTCGACCCATACGCTTGTGGGGGGGGGGGGGAGCCTGTATGCTACGTCATTGGCCCCGAACACAGAAAACGTGCTGGTTCTGGGCTAAAGAAAACGCGGGGGTGTTCGGGGCCGCGTGACGTCACAAGTCGGCCTGGGCGGCCTGCTGGGTCCATTTCTTTTGGAGACAGAATGGGTAGACTTGGTATATATATATATATAATATAATATAATATAATATAATATAATATAATATAATATATATAGAGGTTTAGCAACCTATGGTCTGTATGATGGCCATGAAGTCTACATGCAGGTGTCACGTACCTACAGATACACTATTCAAAACGCAGAAGGTGGGAGGAACCGCAGGGAGGAGTCCTCGTCTAAAGACGGAGACCCGCCCTCGCAAGAGAGAGAGAGAGAGAGAGAGAGAGAGAGAGAGAGAGAGAGAGAGAGAGAGAGAGAGAGAGAGAGAGAGAGAGAGAGAGAGAGAGAGGAGCCTCCAACCTGGTCATTACGGCGGGGGGCAAAGCACAGCGCACGCACACACACACACACACACACACACCCCTCGCCAATCAGTACAGGGAAAGTCAATTTAGCGAGACTGCGGCACTCCGCCCGCCATGAATACTAAGTCCCCAGTCTATAAGGGACTGCTGGCAAGGACGCGGGCCCCTGCTCCTTCGCCTCGCCTGATCCTGAAATATACAGTCCAGGTAAATATACGGGGCAGTGAGCCCCTAGGGGGAGGAGATGTGTGTGTGTGTGTGTGTGTGTGTGTGTGTGTGCGATGAATGGGGCCAATGTGGATGACTTTCTTTGTCGTGGTCAAGCCGGATGAGTGCACTCAACGCCCTGCGTCATCTCACGGTTGATGTGTGAGTGTGTGTGTGTGTGTGTGTGTGTGTGTGCGCGTGTGTTGGGGGGAGGAGTCCCAGCGCCGGGCTTCAACCCCTGCGTGGCGTGTGGCCGGCCCCCACGCACTGCATCAATTCCCCCCGCCTGGCGGCGTGTGGTAGGCCCCCACGCACTGCCTCAATTCCCCCCGCCTGGCGGCGTGTGGTAGGCTCCCACGCACTGCATCAATACCCTCCAGGCGTGCGGTTAGCCCACCCCCCCCCCCTGCATCAACACCTACCTGGCGTGTGGAAGGCCCCCCACGCCCTGCACCAACACCTTCCAGGCGTGTGGTCAGCCCCCACGCCCTGCACCGACACCTACCTGGCGTGTGGCTGGCTCCCCACGCCCTGCATCAGCCGGGGGAGCCCGACATCGGGGAGATAAATAGCCCGTAAAACTTTCAATAAGCCAAAGGTCAGGTGAAGGCTGCTCCCGGAAGTTGGGATTCATCAAAGATATTAAAACTCTCGCATCCTCGGGCCGACACCTGGTCCCCCGACTGGTTCTGGAGAGATGGGGTACCTCAGGCACTGGGATGGTACCTCTTATCACTGGGAGGGGGCGGGGGGAGGAGGAGAATGGTACCCGTAGCACTGAGGGAGGGGGGGGGAGGAGAATGGTACCCGTAGCACTGAGGGGGGGGAGGGGGGGAAAGGCACCTTCTGCACTGGAATGGCTATGTACGGTACTGGAAATGGTACCCCTGGCACTGGGTATGGTACCTCTGGTGCTGAGGGGGAGGGGGGGGGGATTGGTACCTCCAGGACTGGTGATGGTACCACCGTGGCTGTGCGCGTGGAATTTTCGGATCTTTTTTGCACCAACTCTTCGGAATACCATCTTCTGCGTTGCGAAGCAAAACGAGACCAGCCCTTCTGTAATAATCACCGGAATGATTTACTCACACGCCGTCCCGCACTACCCCTCTCGCCTGCTCCACCCGTCTCCGTTCTCCTGCCCTGACCGGCCAGCCGTGTGTGGTCTCCGCCTTACCTGGGGAAGGAAGAACAAACGCCGGTTAGAAACCTCCATGATAAAATAACAGGAATAAAATCGTAACCAAAAACAACATTCAGTAAAAAAAGAAAATGTAAAAATATGAACAACTGAATATGAGAAACAACAACCCCCCCCCCAAAAAAAAAAAAAAAAAATGAATGGCTTTTTCTGCATATAGTTGCAGCCCCCATTTTGGTCCGTCCGCCTCTTCATGCATTCACTTACTCAATGAATAAAAACAATGACTCACCAAATCAAACATTTCATATCAAACGCAGGATATTAATATCCCTTGCAATCAGGCGTGATATACAGACTAATGACCCTCCTCTGACGGCCCCAGCCAGCCCTCCCTGACGCAAATGACGGTACGACCCTTGAGCAAGACGGTACGACCCTTGAGCAAAACGGTACGACTCTTGAGCAAGACGGTACGACTCTTGAACAAGACGGTACGACCCTCGAGCAAGACGGTACGACCCTTGAGCAAGACGGTACGACCCTTGAACAAGACGGTACGACCCTTGAGCAAGACGGTACGACCCCTGAGTACGACCTTAAGGGGCAACTGCGTCTGAAGGCCTGCTGGCCTTTGACCTGATCACCAAAGGGCAAGGCGGAACACCAGGCTGATCACGCCAAATGGCCAGTGCTGTGGTATGCTAGGGTCGTAGAGTCGTCCTTAACACCGCGTCGTGCTCTGGTGAGGGGAGGGGGGGTGGGTGGGGTGTCGTATTCATCCGTACGACCCTTTGGCTAAGACGACCATGTCTCAGTACCCGATCCTAAAATTTTCAGATCCACAACATTTCTTCTAACTGAAAAATACCTGGGATAATCGAGTGACTCCAATGACGTATACGGACAGGGAAAGGCGCTTTATACCTTGAGCACCCAGAACCAATTCGTCTCTTAAGTAAAGCTCCAAAATAGAATACTCTTTTCATATGTAAACGAGACGGCTTGCGGGGGGAGTACCTCAGGGTTGTCCACTGGGCCGCGCACTCTGATGTCAGTAAGGTTAGGACTGTCAGGCAGCGGCACACAGAGAGCCTCTCCAGTCTTGCGATGAAAGGAAAAGAGGGAGGGGAGGCACCTGATGTAAACACTGGCATATGTTTGCGAAAATATGTTCCTCTTGCAGAGAGAGAGAGAGAGAGAGAGAGAGAGAGAGAGAGAGAGAGAGAGTGCCTGAAACTCACTACATAAAACTATATCCAGCGCACAAAAGAGAGAAAAAAAATGCATCTGCTCTTCTTTTAGACTGAAATAACTTGCCCATTAATTATAGAAACTGGGGGGGGATACATATAATTCACTGTAATACAAAATTGTAATGTAATCAGATCTGTCTTCACAATACAGATATGAGAGAGAGAGAGAGAGAGAGAGAGAGAGAGAGAGAGGGGGGGGGGGG
>JAYMFT010148438.1:0-26732 GCA_038088735.1 Panulirus argus
TATATATATATATATATATATATATATATATATATATATGTGTGTGTGTGTGTGTGTGTGTGTGTGTGTGTGTGTACGGTATCTGCGACTCACTGCTTCCATAATATATTTGCAACTGCTGCATCTAAAAAATACCTGTAATCTTTAGTGTTACAATAATTTCATCGTTATTTTTCGTACAGGCTCTGTAACAGTTGAGTTTTGTTCGTTTTACTTCAGGCTGTTAGAGTACCTCTTACTAGACTCAAGCAAGTGTTATAACTCTTTTATGGGTTTAATACTAATGAGTAATTATCTTTCGAGTGCCCTATGTGACAACTTACGTAATCATTGTTTCACTGCGACTGCTAATTTAATCTCGTACCTATGTGTTACAACTCTTGTGACCGTTGAGTTGCAGAGTTTAGAAGATATCGAGTAACGTACTTTCGAAACGGCTCAACAGTCTGGTCTTCTCACCTAAGGACTCACTCAGAATTACTGTTGGGGGTTAAAAATGAAATGCAACACAAACGGTGCCAGAAGTGAGGAAACTTGAGACGGAAGCCCTCGATTTGCTCGCTCTGGGGAAAAAAATAAGGACATGGAAAGTCACGGTAACTACATATACGGTAAATCCCTAAGAGGCCTTGCCAATACTAACAAAACAGCTGCTTAGAGTCCGAAGAGAATCCAGAACTGGGATTTTGGGAAGATATGTATACGGAAGGACGAGAGGAAACATTTCTTCAGCAACAGCGTTTTGGGTTTGTGGAAGGGTTTGTGGAACAAGCTAAGCTAAGAAGGAGTAAACAGTAGTAGCACGAGTATAGTAAAAACCTCTCTGATAAAAATGTAGTGTTTAGAGATAGGGCCCCAGGACTCCAGCTCTCACACTTTAAAGACAAATAGGTAATAAGGTAAGGAAACACACTCGGAGATTGGCGGTTAGTTATTGATTCGTGTTTTAACCAGATAATAGCAGAGCCAAATTACAAGTGAGGAAGTTTTGTAAATAAGGAGACTTCGTTATGTAAACTACCTTATTGCTATAAATACGGGTACGTAATTTACATTAAAAAAAATGATTTCAGGGAAAAAAGTTAAACAAATGAAGACTTACGGGTAGAGAACGACGATATTCTTTGTCGATCGGCAGAATCCAGCCAACAACAGCTGGCATTCTGCATGATAGTAAAACATCCAGATACACCTCAACTAACTCGTTTATTTCGCAAGCTAGGTTAAAAGTACACATCCGCGACTTAAGTCAGTTCCATCCTTTGTGAAAAGAAGTTAAAAACTATTGAAACGCATCTCTATTATATTGGGAACAGTTAAGTTAGTAATCGTGCCAGGGGAAACTGCCGTTTGGCAAAAAATACTACAGTATGTTTAAATGTTACCTAATTCGAGGAATATTATGATAGTTCGAGCTAAGGCTTCATTTGTGTCTAAAAGGTGGGACTTGGTCTAGATGATTACCAACGTATGTCAGGAATTAAACCAACTAAACCTATCGCTCTGGGCCTTGTGTTTACACAGAGGTGCTCGATGTTAGATGTTATCCAAGAGAAGACATGTTCCATGCAGCATTAGTTTCAACACACTAACTCTTGAGATGTAAATTTAAGGAGTTCAGAGGAGGGTAACACAGAACGCCATTCTGTTCATCAGAGCCAGCACTAAGCCTGCGGTGGGACAGGACAAAACCCAAGTCATGTGTATAGTTTATGCAGGAGCCAATATACTGGCGTGGGAAAGTGGCAGGTGGTGAGTGAGGTGCCCGAGTATTGACCACGGGAGGCCCGCCTGCCCTCAACACCTCTGTTGCCGCCGCACGGGGCGGATGCACGGTCCACGGGGGAAGACAGTGTGGGGATTATAGTACGGTGTGCATTAGAGGATTGGCCTGGTGGAGTCTGATGCTGTGCAGTGAAGATTTATGAATATGATGAGGGGCGTGGTGGATGCGGGTCTTGGGGTTGTATGGTGTGGATGGATACACTTGGAGTGTAGCATGAAAGCACTGATGTAGGAATGTGTATTTACAAGATTCTTAAAAGAATGTGTGGTCCATAACAGTGATACAAATTCATTACTTGAATGTTAGGGGGTTGGCTATTGGCTGTTTACTTCCATTCCTTGTATTCACATAAGGAAGCAACTATCTGATGGGATGAATTTGGGTTATGGGTGAATTAGCTGGGAGTCACGGTAAGTCCGACCAGCATGGTAGGAAAACATTTCAATAATTGTCAAAAGCTACTGAACTTTGCCGAATATTTTTGGAAAGAGCGAAGTTACATGAATATCTATATGATACATATCTGATATATATTTAGTTGCTACATGAAAGACGATAAATGCATGGAAATGATGAGGCATTGAAAAACGAGAGAAAAATATCTTTAAAAGTTTTTTCCTTAATATGAAGCAAAATCCTCGCTCAAAAGTCAACGTGGGATTTTGTGAGCGAATGAAAAGTGTGTCGTTGCGACGCGGTCGGTCGGAGAAGTAAATATTGATTTTGTAGTGTTAAAGGAGAATATAGGATTCCCAGCGGGTCGGTGGTGGGCAAGGGAAGTGGTGGGTGAAACCGGCCGGATGGAAGGTTGATCATCAGTGGAGGGTCAGAGGAAGATATGTAGGCTGGAGAGGCCACCACCGGTATCAAAAATACCGGAAGAGCATTGGTACCAAAGCCATATACATTGCGCGAGATGTTAAAAAGATTTTTCGGTTGGTGGATGTAGCTTAACGGTTATGGCTTTAATAATGCTGGCAGTTGTTAGGCCTTAAGAACAACCAGTTCACCACCAGGAGAGTACTACTAATAGTAGTAATACAATACTGGGGACCAAGTACTGTGTGATGTATTAGATTCTGTGACACGAGATTTAATGATTTGCTAAGTTTTGAAAACATCAGGTTAGCAAATCTGCATGATATGCAGATCTATATTAATTTCATGCATCTCATGTATATGATAATTTACCTAAATAGCAATTGATAAATATGATATGGTCACCGAGGTGTCTTAAATGTAAAAGTGGCTTCTTATTAATTTCCACGAAGCTTACATAGGCTTTGAGTGAAATAGCACAGTCAGGAACTGATACTGATAGCAAAGACGAAACACTAATAAGTCAGACATACAGAAAAAAAGAAAACTACTGAAGGCGTTAAAAAAGAAAAAAGAAAATTAACGAGAATGAAAGCGCCGAATTGCTCACTTCTCATTTACAGTACTAGGTCAAGATTTCTACTTCCCCCTACACATGCAAATGCTCGAATGTCAATGAAACAATTACAGAAATATACAAGAGTATGGCAATGACACACTCGCTTCTCAACACATCCTGGTGAAAAATTTACCTGGCTTTAGATACCAGCAATACAGTAACAGCTACGCTACCCACTTGAGCGTCAGGCCTTTGGCTCGTTACACCCTCATCACCACATCTTTATTTCAATGTCTATGAATTACACGTTGACCCCGTAGGTTGTTTTAAATAACCTACTTAAACTAACAAATGACTGGCTGAATTAACGAGGGAAACAAGCGCTGGACGACACAGTCACAAAGATCAAGAAACTAAATTACCTTTAAATGGTTTATTTTTTTTTTTATCCTCAATAGTTGGTATCCTGTCATGGCGATATCCAGTCACAAACACTATCTCAGGGGAGAGAAGAGAGACAAGTAATATCTCGTCCTGTTCTAAACCGTTTGGCAATTATAACTCTAACCTCACGGTGTAAAATCTTGAGTCTAAGAAAACGAGAATCCAATCCAGTATCTACATACCTTGGATCACGTTGCACTGTTGATATTCCACGGCGCGAGTTCCCACAGGTCTGTCCATTTCACAGTTGAGTCTTGGTGGCCTCAAGAAATATGGGTCACACTGCAAATACAACCCGGGAGTCTCCGATGGCTCGTACCGGCGTACGCAATTTCGACATTGTCACACTTGCCAACATCCTCATTCTCCAAGGTTTACGATAATGTGAGGTTATTACGAAATAGCTATTACAACTGAACTATGCAATAACACTACTTTTAACGATGTCCTTACGACAATTTCAGAATTCTATTTTTACTGTTTCAGAAGGAAGAGGCAATATAACACCAACAACATAGCGCCAAAGCCTCCTTATGGCGCGATTTCCCTTAAATACGAGAGGTAATGATGTTTCTGGAATAATCAACAAGGGCTCAGACGCAAAGGAGATGAATCAGATAATTACCGATGAAAAATGACAATATTTGCCCAATGGACGTAAGATTCCACACACTCGACATAACTAAAAATCCTACTCACGACTCTTATATTTGAATAACAGGCGTCATCTGTGCCGAACGTGGACGTTTTGAAGATTTTCATGTACAGTAATTCAATTACTTAACTACTGCATATATACAACAGTATAACTTCATATAAACAAGAAGACATTATACAGAAAACGATATATTCTGGCAGTGACAGTGCTATTCAACATGGCGAAGTTTAATTCCGAAACAAGCGTAATGTAATTTCGTCGTCACAAAATATAATACAAGTCGGCTGCAAACGAAACTGTGGCGAACTTAAACAAAATCCTATAGTCTAGAGCGAATGTTAGCATACAAATTGATTTATTCATCATAAATATAACAAGACAACAGTGAGATTCTGTTAGCTTATGCAATAGCATACTCATCACGTAAATCACACAACAATGAATTCCTTTGCTTTAAGACTAACGCTAAGTATAATATATACTATTATATATAATATATATATGAACGTACGTTGACAACTGGTACGTTCGAAAACAGGAATTAAATCTTATTCTGGCGACAACCACTTCGCAGTCAACACTTACACCAGTACGCCATTTGCATTCCTATTTGCAATTAACACGATAATGAACCGATTCCAACCCTTTGGCTGAATACCAAATAAAGCCAAAGTCAACAAACATTTGGAACCTCATACCATGATTTTTTTTGTTTGTTTGTTTGTTCCCATCGTATTGCAGGTATGGTCCGTATCTTGCGGAATGTCTCTGTCCCAAACTACAAGGAATATTTTCGAATAACATTCCTTGATTTTTAGTGTTATCATCTTAATTTCTACTGAAAATAAACTGAAGGAAACTCATGTGAAGGTGTAAGATTAAAGAGACGATGGCATTACAGGTGGTAGTGGAGGCAGACCTAGGCTTCGTCTTCAACCTTTCAAATGTTTTAATTCTGGATAAACCTGTGACGGGTGACGGGGCTGTCAGTGGTGGTGGGGTGCGTGCCAGCCAACGTGGTGGTGGTGGCGGCGGAGTTCGCGCCGACCATTGTGGCCCACGGTGGTGGAGTGCCTGCTGGCCACTGCAGCGGTGATGGAGTGCTGATAACAGCGGTGGTGGAGTGTATGTGCGGCCACTGTGGCGATGATGGCGGGAGTGTTGGCGATTGTGTCGGTGATGGAGTGCGTTTGTGCAAGCCATCATGGCTGTGTTGGAGTGCGTGCTGACCACTGTAGAGGTGGAGAGTGCATGCCGACCACTGTGGCGACGATGGAGTGCGTGCCGGCCAAGTAGAAGGACCCCTCCAGCCACACAATGCACTCCAGGCGTACATTAATAACGGCCTGCCCCTCCGGTAGTGTTGACTCCCGTCTGGCTCGATTGTTGATAATTGTTGCTGGAGCTGACCCAGACCTGATAGTACTGCTACTGAATGAAGGTTACTTGTACCTACTGCTGCTACTGTTAGGGTGTCTATTGTGTTGCTGCTGTTGCCGCTCTTATGCTGCCATGACAAGATGAGCTAAAGATGGGCGTTGTGTTGTCCTCTCTTAACTCATTCATCACTTAGCATGTCCATGGCAAGGATGCACAGACTAGCAGTTGAAGAAAAGAGTTACTGGTGAACTGACTTGTTTCTAACTAACTAGCGATTTCGGATTAAAGAATGAGAGTAGAATGTTTAGAGGACTGTTCAGCAGTACCTGCTGGTCTTTCTGCTCACACGTGAATTAATAACTGTACGTACTTGGACAAATAGAGCTTTTGATTAGTTAACTGACGTGGGTGTAATTACCTAATTGTACTGTATTCACTTTCTCCCACTCCCTTGGTATTAACCGTCCTCTAGTGACATACTGAAAAGTATTTCAGGCTGACTGTCAAGTGTTTATTAGCACTTTTACAGAATGTATGGAGAGACTTCACTTAGACCTTGGGCTCTGTATGGATCAAGGCCCCCTCAGCAGTCACTTTATCTTTTCTCTAACAATATCAAACACTGAGATCTCTTCCCAATCCCACATCTCTGGTGTTCAAGGATATACAGCGTCGTCCACTGTGAAAACACTAATGATCTTGTCATTTAGCTCCTCGCATATGTTTACATCGTCCTCCGTAAATACGCCCTCTGAATCCTTAGCCTGTTTACCTTAATCCGACAAATCAGTCGAGATGGATTTGTGGAAAATTTTTCGATTTTTACTTACCTTGACCACAATAATTATTTTTCATGGTTTTCCTGTTCTTCTTTCCTTACCTTATCTTCTACTATTCAGATTGTGACTGGGTGTTGTGTTACCCTTGGTGTTGTGTTACCCTTATCTCCTCCACAGTGCATCCCTTAAACTCTTGTTTTTTGATATCAGTTATTGAACCATACTTCTTTCTTCTCTACCCTTGTCCTTCTGTTTACAGTTAAAGGCACCTATAACTCAGTATTCCTCTATCAAGGAATAAAGTATTAAAACTGAACAGAATTCAGTTTGTAGATTTCACAAAACCTTCTGCGACTGTAATTTACAGTATGGAAATCTATTTCCTAACTTGTTTTCAAAGAAATTGTTTACCTCTCTTGTTCGCAATATCTTATCTCCTTTTTGAGTCTCGTCTCTTCCTTGATCTGTTTGTGTCCTCAATGGACCACGTGATCGGATTCAAGCATTACATGATCTCATTTTTTTCCAATTGGTTTACCGTATCTGACATTTTCGGTTTTTGTGACATGTGTAAAGGTAAGGTCTACGGTACAGTCACAAAACATCATCTAAAACCACGACACTGATGAAAATACTCTGCGTTTTCTCCAACCAAAATACTCGGTTTTGCTCCTTGTTGCACAAACAGATCGTGGTTTTTCAACGAGTAACACTGAACAAACGAAGCGTCGTGTGTTACACAATCGTGGTTAGAATATTCAACAGAATACGTCAGCGGAACCCGACAACGCGGCTAGGCTATTGTCGGCCGTGTCACTAGTAAAATCTCTGGCATTCGGAGGAATGATATGAACGCGACTTTAGGCCCTACGAGCGTTATAAGAAATGTGGGGAAATCGGCTTCTCTCCTCATAAATCCCTTGCTATGAAGCAGTGTGGACTGTACATCGATCTGGTCTGGAAATGCCTTGATCGCGGTGTGAAATGTTACTCTCTGCTATGTACTCTCTTGACACACACACACACACACACACACACTACTCGTGTTTAGTATTACTGACCATGAGTCACCACGAGACCACCCGGGGTCGGGTCCTTGTGGGCTCGAATCCTGGGCTCTACAGCCGGCCTACACCAAACCCAGGTGTTCATCCTTCCCTCGAAACTGGTCATAAATAGGTACTTGGCCTAGGCTGAGATGTATGTGTATATGCATACACAAGAGTAAAGACACGGTACATGAATACAAGGTTTAGAGACTAGGCAACACGAGTGTAAAACTCCTCCCCTTAACACACACACTAATCACACACACACACACGCAAACACACACACACACACTTTCTGCATCTTTTTAAGCTTTGAATATCAGTTAAGGTCATATTACACATCTGGTATGGTCGAAATTGCATGTCTTGTTTCTTATTGTCATTTTCATGAGCAGGTTGAAGGATATTTGATGAATCCAAGTGGTCAGGAAGTGAGAATGAAGAGAATGACCACCGCTTGCAGGCGTAAGCCCCTACCTTTACTAAACCCTCTTTCCAACCGGTATTGAAAATCTGTCACGCCATCGCTGAAAAATTTAACATTTGCGCACCACGAATGCTCTGACAGCTGTCTTGTTTTATTTGTGAATAAATTCATAACTGCTGAGCATGCGACTATAGACATCGAGTTTTAGTTGTGAATATATTCATAACTGCCGTATGCACAGGTACGTTCCCGGCAGACCGTTACTCACGTGTCCATAACTTTTTAATCAGAAGAGAAACCGTTCAAAAAAATGCTGATTAATTATTTTTCATTTGAAAATCCAATTTCCCTCATCATCATGTTTAAAGTGTAAAGTATTGTCTATAAACGTAAAAACACCAGAAAAGAAAAAAATCATTACAAGTAGATCCTGGATAAGTGCTCCGACAGAATACATTTCACGCAGTGAACGACTTTCCCAAGAAATGACTAGCTAAAATCGATTGAAATTATTTACTGGTTCTAATATTTGCTTATAATCAAAAGTAACAAGCTGTAAGGCAAGGTACTTGGCGTGATAAATAAGTGGAGACAAGCTATTATTGCTGGCTTCCAGTCAACCGTGTAAAAAGTAAATAAACAAAGCGAAGCCATGAATAAGAAATGACAAGGCTATGAATAAATGATGGCTAACTGCTTGCGCCCGGTAGGGTGTACACTGTAAAAGGTTATAATAAACGGATTCTTGAAATACGGTCATGGAAGACAAATAATAACGTTAAGTTTTAGGAAGACAGATTTTATTAATGGATATTGGGCGTTACCATGATCATGATGCCAAATCTTTGTGACAACGCTACCTTTAACTGAATGTTATAAGGCTTTCTACGTTAGTGGATATACAGTTCACTGTATATTTTTACCGAATCCATTTCCAGTATTTCAACTTCTCAGATAAGTTATATTGAGTGGATATATATATATATATATATATATAAATTCAGCGGTTTCATTTATACATTCATTTTTCAACCCAAAACTTTTGACAACTCAGAACTGAAACTGGTTGAAAAGAATGTTGGTGGCGACGAAGGTTCAGCTGTAGTGCGATGCAGATGACCTTCCTAGAGATGCAATGCAGATGACCTTCCTTGAGGTGTTGCAGATGACCTTCCTAGAGGCATGTTATGGAGGATGAACTGTTACCATTAGGAGCAGAGAGCTGAGAAGCTGACCTTTGTGGACATCGAGATTCTTATGCCCAAGCAGCCCAACATCTGTGATTATTGTCATCAGTAAGTCTATATTGCCACTATAGTTAACGGCAAAATTAAGTCTTTGACAGGGACTTTTAAGACTGACGAGTGTATTTATAGATTAAGCAACAAAGCTTCTAGAGATTACGTAATGGAAAAGGAGATAACGTTTCAGGGTTATTTCATACATCTACATCCGTTTAAGCGATGCACTTGTCATTTTCTATTTACATTCGGTTTGTCTTTTTATCCATGAAGTATAGGAGTTTGATTTAGTCTTTCAGGTAATGTGAAGGAGGTAAAAAACGCCAAGTGTCCATGTCGGAAGCTTACGCTGACTACAAGCCACTTTATCCTGAATAAAAGATTAACTTCATCATGACATAACCCACATAACAACAAAGCACGGGTGGCTTTGGTGATTAAGGTGGCATTTCGTGTCCCCTTACCGTAATAGAGGTTGGAGAGTCTAACGATAAGGATCTGTTAACACGCCGAGTTGCACACGCGATCACTGGCTGACACCAAAATGGCCATGGACGGAACTACGCTATCCGACATATTTTTTTTTTTATGATATTCTAAGATACACCTCCAGATGTATAAATCGGAGTCTAGAGCAACATTTTTATATACCTGTTAGAAATCTAACCTTTAATATTACCTGATATGCACCCCAGTTAAAAAAGTATCTTTATTAACACAAAAATGTATGGTCAAACATGCTGAGCAGTTCCACTGTGTGAAGATAGCAGGTACTGAGAACCCCTGATCAGAGGTGACCGATATCTTTAACCCTTAAGCTGAAAATACAAATTTCTGATTTAGGGACTGAAAAAAATATATAAACTGACCTAGAAGCTGTAGAAACCCGATGCCTGTTGGCTCAGGAGTTGCGGAAAAGCGATAGCAGCTGACCAAGGAGTAAATGCTGAACTATGAGCCGAGGAGATCGAAAGATAATATGTGACACATGAGACGAAGTTCCCGATTATTTTTGATCCTTGAAGTAAGGCCAATGATAACTACCGACCCAGGGGCTGTTGATTTGTCCATAGTGAGTTATCAGCAATAGAAACAGAGGTACAGGTTTAAGGAGACTTGTCTTAACCACTCACTCTTAGTTCAGGGGATGGCTGGTGATCCACGCTTTGTCGTTGCAGGGCAGCCATAGCATTATTTGAATCTTAAAAGTTTTCGCGTTGAAATAAAGCTGTGAATTTCTTCTTAGAATAACTCATATTGTTAGAAGAATGTAAGTGAGCAAAGACTATCGTAAGCAACGTCTTTTGGGACTCTTAAAAAGACGCTTAAAAAGTCGTTGAATCAAAGCAATGTCTTTATTAACGAAGGTGTGCGGTAATGTGACCAAAGAACATTAACTCTTCATAGCAGTAGATTCATAAATTTCTTACTAGATATCAGTCTTACGAGAGTCACATTACACACTCGTGGATTCATATCACTAACTGGGTTTTTGAATTCCGGCTGCTCTTGGTAACAGCGAGATAGACGTCTCTTACAGGAAAGAGCACAGCTTCGTTCAAGATCCTCTCATCCCAAAGGAACCTACCGTGCCTTCTTCCAGCATGGTGCGCAGCTTCGAAGTAGTAGGAATTACGTAACGATAATGATAGTCATATATATCATGTTTCTATCCTCAAATAGACGGGTGTATGTGTCTCTGAGCGTATGGGCGCATATAGTTGGATTTGTGGGTTATATACATTACGAATACTTGACACAGCCGCACAAGCGTACCATTATTTTTTTCCTGCTGAATATGGAGCAAATTTATAAGTGAAAATTATGATAACCAGAAAAAAAATTCATATTATCATTATTATTTTTAGTATTAGTTGCAGTAGTAGTAATAGCAGTATTTCAAAAGCTCCAGTCATGTATAAACGTCCTCATCTGTCCTATCTTGCCGTTGGCATATATATTAATTATGTAAGATGTCCTAATTACACAAATACTTCCACTTGTCGCTTGTTTTTCCCTTTTATTAATCTCTATATTCTTCTACGAAGGCCCGACCTGAATGAGGACTTTTGACCGGGACTGGGGCCATCAACGTACAGAAAATATAAAATTTAAGTGAAAAAGCTGTCATGCAAGTTGCAAAATTCATGATTTATAATGGGAAAATATGTCAGTCTGACATTCGCTCCTGACCGTTAATCAATATATAATCATCACACAAATAAATGTCTAAAATATCTTTAAATATGTATTCTTTTTTGCATAGTTTTCCATCGAAGTCATTAGGTTAATTCTCTATCTGTGAGTTTGTAGCACTAATTTTCCATGTGACACTCTTCTCCGCAGGTTTGCAGCACTACTAAGTGTAATCATAATTTACCGTTCCCTCTGGTATCCCCTCTCACACTCCGTTTTCTTTCAGGAGTAGCCATGCAGGGGGGCGGCTCTCCTGGGGGTGACGACGAGGACCATTATAAGCAGGAGATGCTCCTCTCCGTCCGAACAGGTCAGTAATACACAACCCACCACCACAGTGTATCTCTAAGCCATGCTTCTGTCCTGGCTCAGCCTTGTTTGTGAGTAAGAATAAGTGTTTTTTTTTCATGTTCAGTATACTTATTTCTGTGTAAGAATATATACATGGGTTATATTTCTAGTCAGAAAAAAGAAATACACATTAACTAGCAGTGTCTTCAAACGTAGCTCATTCTAAATGATAGTATGTAGTGAATCGTAGGAAAACATACAAAAATATTAGAAGGAAATGATTGAATGGGTTATTATGAAATATCGATATTGTTAATACATGTTTCCAGTTTATTGAGACTGTGACAGTGGTAAGACACTAATCAATGGTAAGTATGTAAGTACACGTTAGTATATCTTGTATTGATTTTTGAACACGGCGTTAAATGAATTGTCGTACATCAATGACAGTGCATTTTTTTCTGTAACTGAATGATTGGGGGGGAAAGTGGAAGGGTTAGAGTGGAAAAAGTGTCGTCAGGAAAGAGAATATAGTTATTCAGTCTACAATGTACATACGTGTGCTGTAGCTTTTACTGAAGTGTGAGGATGGTTTGCTGGATATGTATTTCTCCTGAGTTCTATTTGTGGCATAGGCTTTAAACCCGTTAGTTTGGCGTCTTCCATTTAATGTAATGGAAGGTAATCGTTGTTATCTTAACAGTACAAACATTCATTTTTTCTTTTATTTCTGATCATTGGCTTGTTAGGAGTAGCGACTGCGACTACGTACGTCGCATCTTTTCCAAGTAACAATGTTACACTTTTGTCATACTTGTTTGCCGTTTTCTTTGGCAGCTAGGTAGCGCAAGAGGCGAAGAACGGCATCAGTAGCTCACGCTGACCATCTGGTTGGTCATGTATAATATACCGAAATATAGATATTTGTATAGACATTTGCAGGGTATAAGTCAGGGACTTTCTCTAGATCTGAGGACTAGGAGAGGGGTACGAAAGCACTGGCAAACAGCAATTATCTGTTACTGCGCACAAAGGCGTGAAATTACCGCGACTGTAGCTACTGCTGGTGCGGGAGCAGGATGGTGAGGGAGGAGTTGTGGGATGCTGCCGTAGAGTTGATGAATCGTTGCCTGGTTTCAAGGTTGTGCTGGAGGAAGGAAGAGGCGTTGCTGTGGGCCCGTGGTAATACTTGGAGGAGGGAAGAGGCGTTGCTGTGGGCCCGTGGTAATACTTGGAGGAGGGAAGAGGCGTTGCTGTGGTTGTGCAGTAGAAGGCAGAAGGCCTTGCCGTTTCCTGTGCTAGTGCTGCAAGCAGGGTTCTGAGAGGGGGGTGCAAGAGGTACTTCGTTCCCAGACCCGGGGGTCCAAAAGGGGGCCCAGGAATTTACTGGGATCTCAGAAAATGCAGAAAAAATCAACAGAGCGCTTCATTCCACCCCTCTCTCATCTTCCATACCCTTTTTTGGCCTCACAGCTCATGGCATAAAATTGTATTGGATAAAAACAGGATGACTTACGGAGAAAGGTAGGGGGACCCGAAAGAATTACATAAGGTTGTGCAAAGCATCAAGGCCATTCTCATTCTTACCCTTTGGGAAGTGAATTGTAACTGCAGGCTAAAAATAATGTGAATCAGTTTTTTGAAGGTTGCACAAACCACCCACTTCGTTCCGGCTGCCATTCTCATGGCAGCCCAACCTGGACTATAGCTTTTGGCAAAAGGGGGTTTAGAGCAATGTAGGGAGTGCATCGCTACACACTTTTATGTAACGCACCTAACATGACTGTTCCCTCTCTGTGATCTGGGACTTAACAGTATTCATGCTTTTCTGATCAGTTAGGGTGTTTAAGGTTTCAGCCTGAAAGTCTTGTATACCCTCCATAACCTAGCTGGTCAGGCTCATTCCAAATGTTTATCTAGGGTGTTCTTGATGTGCAGTTGTTTTGCAAGATGCTTCTATTACGCTGAGGAATTTCCACGCATAGTTCCCTCTGACCTGGATTGGATGTTGCGCTGCTTTCTCCTTTTGTGTGTGGGGTGCTTTTTCACTTTATTGATTTATTAGTAAAAGTTTTTATTACCTTTGATACCAAAGGATTTTTTTGTGTGTGTGTGTCTGTGTGTACGTTAGGGGCTATTCTTTGCAACGTTTTTCAAGTGCAAACTGTTTCCTCCTTTGTGATTTGGAGAATGTATTTTCAATGTTTATTTTTTTTTTTACTGTTCTTGCATCATATTATAATCCTCACATTTCCCTCTACTTAAGAGTACTGCTGTCCTTCTTCTGGGATATTTAATGTCACAAGGAGTTTCTGATGATTCTTTAACTTCTGTGAAACATAATTTCTGGTAAATGATGAAAATTCTATTGTCATATTTTATCCAGACTCTTAGACATGATTTTGGTATAACAGTTGTCACAGGTAGTAGCTGATAAAAGCTGAGAGCCTGATAATAAATCATAAGTAGAAGTCACTAGGAAATTACAAGCAAACATTAACCAAGTCTTCCAGTGGACCACTTAAAAACTTACTTCTAACAGAGGAAGGTTCTTCCCAGAAGCAGAACTGCTACCCATCTACCTTTTTCTGAATATCAGTGTTATTTACTCTTGAAAAAACTTATTTTACTTGTAAAACTGACATTGCCTGTGATACACGAAATCACAACAAACATGGTACTTCACGTATGCAGAAACACTGCTATAAGAGGAAACACGAGAATCTTGAGCACTTTTGTGTATTACCATATCTAAAGAGGACTAATTACTGAGTCTTGCAAGTCGCCTGTAATTACAGATTTTACTCACTTTCAGGTGATGGGGAAAAACTTCGTTGTGCTCTGAAACATCTCCCACAGAAGAGCATTAACTACATCTTCCCACATCCAGACTCTGCCACAGCTCTCCACATTGCTGTACAAAATAACTCAGATGATCTAGTGGAAGCCCTTCTTAAAGCTGCAGCTGACCCCAATGCTAGGGTATGTTCCTGAATTTTGTGAAAATATTAAGGTTCCTTGTATGCTTCTTGAGGGTTTTGTTGTAACTCTATGCTCCATTTATGGGTCTTTTAAAGTATGTAAGAGAGGAAAAGACATGAAAAAGAGTAAACAAAAGAAAATAGGAAATTGAAATACGAAAAAGTGATTAAATAATATATATATCAGAGTATGGAGAAATGAACTCAGAAGCAATAGGACCCATGATGGGTAAAGCTACAATAAATATTAAACTTAAGCAACAATGTGAGAGAAGACTTATGGTGAGTACAAGCATGGAGAATAGCTGATACATAGTATAAAGATATAGATTAGACAGACTACAAGCTAAAGTGAGGGAATGACTGGGGATTGGATGCATTGGAAACATTTTGAGTATGAAAGTGGTATCAACAGAACCTTTGGGATCAAGTGGAGAATATTCTGAGTGTGTAAAGAAGTAAGAAGTGGTTTTTTAAGTGCTGAAGTTCATTTTTCCTTTAACACACTTAGATATACCTGATGAACACTATTAAACTGGAAATGGAGTAATGCTGATGAATATTAATTTACATTAAGTCAAATGGTGTATGCCTCTTATTCTGTAGCTAAAAGAATATAAAAAATTCTTTCATCCTCAGCAAATGATCTAGTCATTACTTTTGGATTCTTGATTACAAGTTATTGATGAGTGATGTTTAGTAATGAATACTGTGTGCCCATCCTACATTGGCCTTACAAAATGGTATAGTAGATAATAAGAGATGAATAGATATGATGCATTTGCAGCTGTACTAGATTTTCATGCAGTTTTGTTCATATTATCATTTTTATTTTCACAGGATCATCGTGGCAAGAAGTACTGTCCATTACACTATGCTGCACAAAATGGCAATGTAGAAATCCTTAAGGCACTTCTTAAAGCAGGTGCAGATCCAAATGCAAAAGAAGGTGAGTTTGGCCGCACATCACTACATATCTTAGCTACTCGCTGGAAGAACAATGAGGATAATTTTAAAGCATGTCTTGATGCTCTTCTGTCTTGTAAGAAGATTAAGATAGATACTATGGACAGCAGCAAAGCATCCCCTCTCTATATGGCTGCTACAAAAAGTTGGGAATATATGGCACATCAAATGATTCTTAAAGGAGCCAATATTGACAGTGCTGTTGGAAACAAGACAGCAGCTGATATTATCCGGAAGAAGTTACCTGGTCTTCTTGAAAAAATAGATTTTTCTGTGATTGAAAAACCACAGCGATACTATAGTGATGAGCTGTATGATGCTATGATAGACCATGATTTGGAACTCTTTAAAGAAATTCTTACTGATATCAGTAATTCCCAGGAGAAGTCCAAAGCTTCCATTCTTGAAGAAGATCACGGTGAATACACACTTTTACAGTATGCTTGTGACAATGGAATGTCCGACTTTGTGGAAGAACTTCTAAAGAATGGAGCTAATCCAACTCTGAGAGATGAAACAAGCAAAATGTCTCCAATCTTGTATGCATCAAGGAATGGATATTATAAGGTTGTAGAATTGTTAGTTGGAACCATGAGAGAACGAGGTGATTTAGAGAAGGGGATTTTAAAACAAACAGACTTACGGAAGGAAACTCCTCTACATAAAGCGGTGAAGAGAGAGTACCCACTAAAGACTGAAGGTATAAATTACTACCGCTGCTTGCAGTTACTTCTAGATAAAAAGCGTTATTTAGATATTGATGCGCAAGATGAGTTTGGCAACACTCCACTTCATTATGCTGTACTTTGTGATGATCAGAGCTTTGTTCGTATTTTGCTGTTGAATGGGGCTCACTTAGGCATCAGAAATAAGTTTGGAACTCTAGCAATTACCCGAATCCAGGCATCTGTGCTTGAAGAAGTTCTCAATGACTGTATTAAGCACAAGAACAATGTAGCTGATCGTGACTTTGAAATCATCTTACACTACAGTATGCTGGCTCCAGCACAGGCATCACAGCAGCCAGAAACAGAATGTTTAAGGTTCCTAAGTGGGTCACGAACACACAGGCGATTGCTCCTCCATCCCATCATTGACACTTTTCTCTTCCTTAAGTGGCAGAGAATAAGACAGTACTATTTCTTTAATATTTTTGCTTACACAACTTTCCTTATCTTACTGACAGCTTACATTCTTATCTATCAGGGTACATTCACCCCTTCAGCAGAGGAGACTGGACTAAATTCCAATGAAACTAACCCAAATAGTACTGCATCAGATGATAAGATGGTAAGAGAAATGCTAAAGGAGAATAATGCTGTCAAATATATTCTCAAAGGCTTAATTTCACTTTTTGCTCTGTACATAGTTGTGAGGGAAACTATCCAGTTCTTAGTATCTTGGAAGCTTTATATCTGCCGGTTAGAAAACTGGCTGGAAATATCTATTGTTTTGTTGACTGCTGCCCTTTTATTCATACCAATGAGTGCTGAACCACAACAAAGTCTCTCTGCTTGGCTGATAATTTTCTCATGGATTGAATTTATTCTCTTGCTAGGCCGTCACCCATACCTTGCAGTATACATTACTATGTTTACAACAGTCACTTACAACTTCTTAAAGTTTATCATAATGTTTTCCTTCATGATAGTAGCATTTAGTATAAGTTTCTATCTGGTGTTCCAAGTGGATGAAAACTTCATGACATACCACCAGTCTCTGCTGAAGACCATTGCTATGACAACAGGTGAAATTGAGTACACAGAGTTACCACTTTCAAGCTTTCCTGTTTCATCACATCTTTTATTTGTGTTGTTTGTGTTTCTTATTGTTCTAGTGTTGATGAATCTCCTCAATGGGCTGGCTGTCAGTGATATCCAACAGATCCAACAAGAAGCTGAAATAGTCAGTTATAGCAGCCGTGTTGAACTAATTTCCTACATTGAGTCTGTATTTCTGGCAAGTCCATTCCAGCAAATAATTCCAGGACCAATTACATGCTGTGAAAGTGGGGCTGATGACTGCTTTCTTATGTCCTGTCTAGATTATCCCAACCCAGCAATGAAGCTTCTCAAATGGATGGGTCGGAGAACACTCATGTTCCATTCTTGCCTCCGTGACCATCGTATAACTGTTTATCCAAACCGTGGTGATGAGCGTTGGCATGTCTGTGACTGTCATTCATTCCATCTTAAGGAGGCCCAAATTGAGGCTGCAAAGGATGTGGTTCTTGAGAAAGAGCATGCAGTTGCTAACCATCGTCTTTCTGGCCTAGAAACTCGTCTTGATGAAGTAATGGATGCTATTTCTTCCCTCACGGACAAAGTTAACAAGCACGTGCTCTGTCCTTCTCCACAGTGACTGTCAAAGCATTCAAAATCTCTTAAAGAAATCAATATTTAATGTGTATTGATCTAATTATGTACTTAGTGGCACAGTTATCAGTGACTGTTAACCAGTTTCTCCTCTTTTTTCCCATTTCTACATAGCTGTGTTGCATGATATACTTTCCATTCTTCAGACTTTAATGTTCTTTGAATCCTTCTCAGTATACGAATTAATCAGATTTCTAATAATGTTATCAGAGTTCAGGGTTTTACCTCAACTCGTCAAAGTTTTGTAGCATTGGAGGTGTTAAACGGTAGTCAACCCTCTTAATATTCACCATTTCTTTAGTCTACACTGCCTTATATTCCTTTCCATACAGAGATTCAAGTTACATGAACAAATTCTATACTTATTTTCTTATTTGCTTGTTACAGTGATTGTTATAACTGGTGACCTCATGCTTTATAATACTTCTTAGCCTGACATTCCTCCTGTACTAATAATGAAACATATATGCATTTGTCTTCACTTCCAAGATCCTCTGATCATATTCTGCTACCTTTCTCATAAATGCTGCCTAACTTAATCCTGCATCATGTGACATTTCAGTAAGACTGACTAGGATTGACTTTTTGAGTCTTACTCTTTAGCTTTCTAGACCCTTACCAGTGAAGTCTCTAACCTTGAATGAAATCAGTTATTTCCCACTCCATGCCCATTAAAAAATCACTCCTTCCTGGTTCAGTATTCCATCCCAGGAGGCCAAGTAATTTAGACAAGCTACGTAGAAACACTGGCTGTATGTCTCCTACCCTAGGCATACTGTACAGGACTTATGCTATTTAATGATCTGAGCCAAATGCTTTCATCAAAATAGTTAAAATCTTCTCAGCTCAGAATCTCAATTCCTTCACTTAAAATTCAACAGCAAAAGATCCTTCTGATCCTTAGTGAAATGATTTTACAAGTTTTCCTAATTATCTCACAGCTGCAAATCTTTTCTGTTGCATATTTGCATAAAATTCACCTGTTTACCCAAGCAGTTATCTCCTAGTATTGCTTACCTATCTCATTCTTTTCCCTATATCACACCTTAAATCCTGTGATCGTTTTGGTCTACTCTCTGACATATCCTGATGATGTTCTAATTCTCCAAACATTTACTCTAGAATTGGTCTAAAATCCATTGTAAGCTACTGTCTATAGTTCCCAGAAACTTGCCAGCTTGAAAAAAGGATGAAATTTATCCCCAGGAAAATATAAACTAGAAATAACACCATCACTTATCTCTAAATTCAATGAAAACCATTATGAACAATAAACTTCCTCATAACCCAGATAGATATAAACTACAGTCAAACAAAGAGTACAAGTTACCCCTTGCCATCTAAAGTAGCTTTCTTTGCTCATTCTTGGTTTGGATGCTACTTTGAATAACTTGGCAAATCTTTCGCAATTACTCTACATAACTTGGAAACCAATGACAGACTTTGGTTTTGGACTCTCCTCACCAGCCTTTCCTCAGGCAATTTTCCTACTTTTCAAATATTCTTGCCTTCTACCTAATCTAGATGCAGGATCCATAAAGGACTATAATAGATCATGCCAAGTATTTTTCCATTAACACTAGACACAGGATTCTGTTCTTGCCTCTGCTTTCTTACTCAGATATAAAAATAACCTCCACTAACCACGAACTATATAGAATCTTAATTGGATGCCTCTAATTTTCACAGAATTTTCTTCTAATGCTGTTCTTAACAGCTTTAAACCCATCATCCTGTGTACTGCTTTGATGTTCTCTTCTGCTTTTGGTTCTGGTTAACTGCATTTACTTACTAGGGAAACTCAAAAAATTATATAATGTTGAGTGAATAAAAAAATTCATAATAGCAAACCTTTGCAAACAAAACAGTTTCCAACTACCTTTCATGTTTAGTAATGCTACAGTTGCACCCCTTGTTTGCATCAGCATTCTTATACATGCCATATACTAAAGTGTCTCTTAAAATCAATGAAAGTCTAAACTAGTTGAAGATATCTATAATAAACAAAATTTCCAGGCTATGTTTATCCTCCCAAGAACTATATTTTTAAAAGAGTCACATCTGACTTCTTTAAAAGACTCTTTCCAGTGTTTCTTTACAGATGTATATTCTAAACCTCTTTGGACTATCTTTATAAAATCCAGTCTAAAACTGGACTCTATCTTGTTTAGCCAGCTCCCTTTTTCAGTCTCCTTTCCTCCAGATGTCCATCATTCAATATCATCTCATTCCTTATCCTGTCATCACTTTCATGGTTTGAAAAATTTTATCCATTATGTCTCACTCATGAACCTAGATACTGTATTTAAAGGTGCATAACCTGACTCATATTCCATCCATTTTCATTAAGTGGAACTACCTCCCCACATTTTTTCTTCTTCAAAATAACCCAAAGCTATAGTCATTTCCAATCATCTTATCTCCTGTGAACTCCAAGACAAGCTTTGATTGTATATAGGACAGTGCCTGAGCATCATGAAGTGTGTTGTTGCTGTTAAAATTAATATCTGCTCTTTGTTAGTAAAGAAATTTCTATTCACAAATTTTCTGAATGCTATATCCTATTAGAATTGCTTTTACAAATGACTCTTACTAAAAAATAATTAGTCTGCAACATCAGCTGAAACTCTATCACTGAAACAACTTCTCTTACCTACTATAACAACTATAAGCATATCCAGAGCAGTGTTACTGAACTCCATCTGCATGTGGTTACATTTAGCGAGAAGTTACCTTTGTCAAGGCTGCATCATCGATGATGGATAAAAGGAAGTATACTTTTGTCTATATGACCAAAGGATTCCATCATTTTCTTGTTTTGCATAGAGTGCAGCCTCAGAGTTGCAGAAATGCCACAAAAGGAGTCATGGGGTTGTATAATAATGCTACTGTAACTGTGTTTTCAGCACCTAATCTCTGCAGTAAACACTGAGGAAACTGACTGAGTTAACACTTAAGAGTGTTCACTTGTTATTTGGTACTTTGTGATAACCTGTAGGCTAAGGAAAAATTTTTGTAATTATAGTCTTAAGTCATTACCACAGTTCATTAAAAGAATTTTTCTTGACAATGTTTCCTCCACTGAAATCTGATAAAATGCTACAGCACATAAAATAGTGTCTGATATCCAATTACGATGGTTTAAGATTTACATGGAATCAATTTCTCTTGTTTTATAGCATGGTGCTTTTATAATATTTACCATTTAGATTTCCTTTCTGGTACTTTCTTGTAAAATACATTAATGTTTTTCTTAGGATTTTAAATACTTGAACAAAATGGAAAGTGTATGATTTGCTTATCTAGTGTGTGAAATAAGTACATTTTTAAAAAGTAAAAATATGTAGTAAATGTCCTTATGGAGGAAAATACTATACGATGGATAATAATTTCCTCATAATTCTGTAAGTAATTAATCACTGTGAATGGAACCAACAGCATTAGAAAATAATTCAGTCTTGTTATGTACTTGTTAAACTTTTAACAAACAATTTTGATGTATTGAAAAGTTATATTTTCATTTTTTATCCTGAATCCTTTATAGTGCCTCATCTAGGAATATACAAAAAGATTAATACAGGTACACATTATATATACCTGAAGTATGTATGTTGGTTTAACAGGAAAAAATTCGGAACAGACAAATGAGTTTTTGAGAAGAAACCTCCCAAAGCTCCTTCCTCTGTTCTTGTTGCTACCAGGCTGAGGGTTAACAAGTATACCATATTGCTCTCCTGCCTTAGTAAGGTAGTGTCAGGAACAACTGAACAACAACCTTTCTTCATGTTATGTTTAACTTCAAGACTCTGAGAACCAACTAATCAGATTACAAAGTCAAATAAAAATTTTCTCATTACCTATTTAAGTGAGTAGTATAGTTCAATCAGTAGATAACACTTTATAAGCATTGTATTGAGTACAGTGTAGCATACAGTGTGATAAAAATAGTTTTTATTTGATGGCCACAAATGTGTGAATTTTAATGTGACAACAAATGCATGAGATTGTACAGACTGTGAGTATGTATTTATGTTAGATTAACTGTAGGTATATTGAGCTTAAATAGGTACAATATCTTCTTTATGTTGGTTGCAGGGAAAGTAAAGTAATTGCTTTGCTGTAGTTGGCAATGTTCTTCAGCTTATGAATCTAAAATAAAGATGTGTCATACTTAATAACAAACACAACTGTCTTGTACTCACTGGCAGTTCATAATTATGTAAGTGACCTGATGTGTAATGAATATGATCAGCTCATAGTCTATTATGGTAGGCAAATAATACTGTAGTGGCATGTGCTACAGTGGTATTTACCAAAATGTAAAAAAATAATATGTAGTGCTCACATTGGCTATTGTTCACCTTTGTTGGAAAGAATATATGACTCCTAACAGATTTGCTAAGAATAAATCTATTATATTTCTGTCAACAATTTTATTTCTGTATAGATTTTTTTTTTATTATGATTCATAAAAACAAAGTTGACTGATTCAAGCAAGGTATATGGATGTCATACTCTAATAAAATGGAATGTTGCCGCCCACTTTAACATAATACCTCATCTAGTTTCAGTTATCAATACACAGAGCAAAATGGTTTTACAATTCTGCATGAACTACCTCACACTGAATCTGGAAAACCCTGCTCATAAGGTAGGATGATAGATCTAACTAAAATAGATAGAGATGAAATATTCATTGCTACTAGAAGTTAGTTAACTGTAATTTAAAGGATCAATAAATCATACTCAAATTATACCTATGCAATAGTTCTTATTTAAAAGAACGGCACTCCATGGAACTTTTGTTTTGCATGCAGTACAGCACAGCAATTGGAGTGAAATAAGCAAAGGTAGCAATATTGTTTGAAAAATATTTCAAACATGTATTAAGTTCCATGGTAAATGGTAGAAAAATTTTTAAGTTATAAGCTAGGTTAAATCTCTTTATAAGTGCAATAAAATTCAAATGAGTTATAAGTCAAAGGCTGAATTTTTTTGTTATGAAGGAGGTTGTTATTGATTAAATCTTTTTGAACATGACATAACTCAAACAAAATCCAAACTTAACTTATAGATCTTAAGCCATTTAGTTCTTTAGATGCTATGAAAAGTGGCATAACATAAACAAAATCTAAACTTAAGTTATGAGTCTTAAGCCATTCAGTTTTTTAGATGCTAAGAAACATGAGTTTCTGTCTGGAATTTTTAAACTGTGGCCAAGATTATGCTGATGGGTAAAGTTCAACTCCTATCAATGGACAAAGCAATCGTGAATCCCAACAATGGAAAATGGACAAAGCAATCCATGTCTGTTGTGATATGTAGTCAACACAAAATTTGAAACTTCTCCAGCTAGCAAGATAAGAGCAGATATACAAACAAAAATATCCCAAGACTACCAGTTGTAAACATATATAAATATACATACATTTGGCTTTGAGTTGGTGAAAAGTACGTTCTCATGTTTAACTCCTTGCTTGCCTCACCTTTCATGCAATTCTCTCATGAGTTGTTAGGTTACCTGAGGCAAGGAAGGAAAACACATGTTCATTTTGTCCCACTCATCTTTAATGCAGATAACCATGTGAAATGAGGGCAGTCTGGAAAATCTGCTTAAATAAAATATTAAAGTTATTGGCAAAGTGCTAAATCACCATGCCCAACTAGCTATGACATACCATCCAAGCTCATCCCATCATTTACACCAATCAGGGATTCTAAAACACCATAGATAGATGACCAAACCGCTAGGGAAGGTGGGTTGGGCAATGAAAAGGGGATACTTGAGGAGTTTAGCTTAAGAACATGTTTTTCACTGGCTCAAAGTCAATATTTTAAGCAAATTCCTTTACTTATTCCTGAAGAGAACCATTTCCTGAGGCTCTTCCTTTCTGAAATCTTAATACGGTACAATCTTCCAAGGATTCTTGCAACTACCAAGACATGTCATCTAGACAGTTATTAGAAAAAATCCTGTGATGCCTCAAAATAATGTTGCCATCTGATCACTTAGCAATGCATGAAGTTCTAGAAAGGGTCATAATCGTAAAAATTTTCCAAACATGCACCCCTCCCCCATAAATCCCTAGTCAAACAATTCTCCTATCTGTTTGTAAAATTCTCACCACTGAACATAGAACAAGAAATGTTGAACTCACAAAAGCTTCTCGGTTTTTAAAGTAAATTACTATAATGGTAGGCTGGAGTCCTGTAAATGTTCCAAAGGAAGGATGCTTCTTTGGTAAATACAGTAACAACCTGTTAACAGGCTGGCCATGCCTGTCACAGCTGTGGTGCTTTAACCCAACCAAAACTGATATTCAGGCCAGTCAAACATTAATTAGAAATGCCATCAATTACACCACAGACACATTAACATTCATAAAGGTCACGATTAGCAAATTCATAAGGTTCAGAACCAAGATATTTGCAGGCTTTGGGATTTTATGGATTTTAGAGACAGACTCACAGATTGTGGTCTGAATGTGTGGATATTTTTTCTTTTTTTACATATTTGCCTTTTCCTGCGTTAGCGAGGTAGCGTTAAGAACAGAGGACAGAGCCTCAGTGGGGAAATCCTCACTTGCCCGCCTGCTCTGTTCCTTCTTTTGGAAAAATAAAAACTGGAGGGGAGGATTTCCAGCCCCCCCCGCTCCCTCCCCTTTTAGTCACCTTTTACAACACACAGGGAATACGTGGGAAGTATTCTTTCTCCCCTATCCCAGTCTCAACTATGCTGTAAATTTGTTATGTAGTAATATTATCTTTCACTAACTTAGAAAGCTGGTCATCATAATTTTCAGAGGCCTTATATGCTACTGAGAGTTTCTCATGACACATTTTGAGGTAGGAAATACAATAGTTCAACTTAAAATATACTTTTCAGCAGTCTCAATGACTGCTGTGAGTTTCTTACAACAAATTTTGATGTAGCAAATGCTATGGCACAAATTTATGCAAACTCTATTCGGAAAATCACAAGGTCCACAAATTTGCAATTCCTTATGAAATTGTTTGGCCTCTTCATACAAAAGTGACTCACAATGGGCACACCTTCACTGCTTAAATCATTCATACAACAGCCTATCAGGGTTAGCCAATCTAGCCATAAGCATTGATATACAATAAGCAATACCCTTATTAGATTCACTGTGCTGAATTTCAGCGGCTTTTAGTACTGCCTTTTGATATTGTATTCAGTTGTTTTACCAAGTTAGATTAGGAAGCAATCGGTCAGTGTACCATGAGACACCCCACAAAAAAAGTTATATTTTGATGCTGAACGTTTAAAGGCAGTAGGTGACAATCCCAGAAGGATCCCCTCCCCATGAACCTATCATGGGGAGGGCAAAAATAAGTATGTTTGAAGAATAGAAGTCCTAACAATATTATATGGTTGCAAGACATGGGATATAGATAAGGCTGTGCAGAAGCAGGTGGATGTGTTGAAAATGAAATGTTTGAGTACACCAGGCAGTGTGAGGTAGTTTAATTGAGTAAGTAATGAAAGGGTAAGAGATGTGTGGTAAAAAAGTGTGTGGTTGAGAAAGCTGAAGAGGGTGTGCTGAAATGGTTTGAACATATGGAGAGAATGATTGAGGAAAGCTTGACAAAGAGAATATATGTGTCAGAAGTGGGCGATCAAGAAAGGGGAAACCAAAGTGGAGATGGAAGGATAGAGTGATTGGGGCCTGAACATGCAAGAGGGTCAAAGGCATGCATGGGATAGAGTGAACTGGGGAGTGTAGGATGTCAAGCACATCTTACAAATAAACTTTGTTTGAACTGCAATACCAACACTAAACAGGTTATACTAAATAGAACCAATCTTATACTTATTTCCTTAAAACATGTTCTAAAGATAATGCAGGGGTTAAAAAACTGCAAGCTATCATTTTAAACTTTTAACTGCAACTTTTATTTCATAAAAATATGTATTATCAACACTTTACTTAAAATATTCTCAGCTTTTGTTTAAATAAACTCAAGCTCTACTAAGGCATGGTTCATCAGAAATAATCTTGCGGGGTAATCTGATGTGTTAGCTTCATTCTTCCAGCAATAAGACGTAGCTAATCAGTACCTGCAACACGTGTCTGTATATGTTGATCTTTGTGATCCATAAAAAAGCAAGGACAAAGGTTGTCCACAACAACCTTGAAAAATCATTTGAAGAATACTGATGATTAAAAATAATTACTTTGATGGAAAGAGTGGTGTAAGTCCAGACAAATCATTTACTTGCGTTGCTGGGCTGTCAAGAGGGGAGGACGTCCTTGCAGACGAGTCAGAGGTTGGTTCCCGATTGTCCTCAATGACAATGACCTCGTATGGGTATGAGTCAAGTTGAACAAACAAGTACCGGAACCCCCAGCCAGAGGAAGTCTGTAAAAACATTGGATATCAGACTCATGGTCTGACAAAACCTGGGAAAACTCATGCTGTACACCATATGTTCTAGTTAACGAAATGAAAAAATTGGTGAAAAAAGTAACTTGTAAAGACATGTTTTCAGTACAATAATGCCCTCCAACTTTCTTAATACATCCATAGGCCTCCCAGGATTGAGCGCATTGGTTCAAATCCTGGATGCGGCAGTCGGTCCACAGTCAACGCAGCTGTTTATCCACCCCTTGGGACTAGTCGATAAAATGGGTACCTTGCTCAAGTTCGGGTATATATGTATATATATAGCATTAATAAAGCTGTTTCCCGCTTTAGCGAGGTAGCATTAAGAACAGAGGATTGAGCCTTAGAGGAAAAATCCTCACTTGGCCCCCT
>JAYMFT010148439.1:0-12672 GCA_038088735.1 Panulirus argus
ATATATATATATATATATATATATATATAGATAGATAGATAGATAGATAGATAGATAGATAGATATAGATATATATACCAGATGTTGGTAAACAGCCAAAAACATAAGCTGGTCTGCTATGGCAAAACGGCATAGGATGAAAAACTCTCGTCGTGTGGCTCAAATCAAGTGACCTTTAAGATCTATCGTAACTTAACATACAAATGGACGCCCAAGCTGCAATTGAAAGTGAGAAATTTCAAAGAAGTTACGAGGCAGATTATCCTAGCAAGTGTGTTTGGCCGCAGGCACCTCTGGCAACACATCACGTACCGTCCGAACCGAACGACAGCATTGCCGGACGTCTGGGGTATCTTAATGCTCCATTACCGGCCAACTCTTAGCTCATCTCTTATTCTAATTTTACCTCCCCCGACGTGCGCCATTTACTTTTACTACTGCGCGTGTACTGCACGTTAACGGGAGTTACGACCGCCTAAACTACGCTAATCTAACCTAGCCTTGTGAGCGCAGTTGATGTTTCTGTCGAGTTCATCCACGTTCTATCTCTGTTTTTCTCCCCAAAAATAATATAATAGTTTGTGACACATCGCTACAGGTCAGATGCCTAATTATCATTCAGTAACGAATGTTGTACTTGATTCTATCAACACTATCATTAAACAAGGAACCGCGTTAATTATATAACAAACGAGCACAGTATTCTGTCGTTAATTAACATGTTTAATTTCGAAAGGTTTAACTTACTATTTGTCTCTCAATGACTTACTATCGACTGTTCTTGGCTGAGCAATCTGCCAAAATCCGAGATACATACGCACTGTAATTCCTGGCGAAACGTGCCTAGTCCCACAATGTTATGGCCTCTTGAAGAGGGTTGGTAATATAATCCGAGCACGGCGGGACTCACTGGCTAAATGAACTTTATAGAATACAACGTATACTCTCAGAGCCAATGGTCAAATAAACACGATAGGAATGTTCACTAACAGCTTGAATCATACCATTTATCATGGCTGGACACACGCATAGTAGATCAATAAGGATAAATCTTGCAAAGAAACAGTATATTTGGATAAAATGTTTCGCGGTAATTACTCTAAGCTTCAGAATATAACACATCACGTCGGATGACGTCAAAAGTCATCACTGAGATAATTAATACAGGCTATAGTGGTTGGTGCGGGCAGGTGGTGGAGTGAAGGGGGTGGGTCCCTGTTGTCGGCTCTATGACTACTCCCACTGCTGCTGATACCCTCTCTAGCAGGTGGCCTCGCCCTACCTCGCCTCTTTTGACACCCTAAGCCTCAGTACACATTTCGTTTCATTTTATCCGGCCTGCTCGATCTCTTCCTCTCACCCCCTCAGTTGTTGCTGCGCCACTCCCTAAAATGGTATTCGTCCTGCTCCTCCCCCTTCCTTGATTTGGCCCTCACCTTAATCCACCCTGGACATCGTCTTGCAACCCGAGTCTCTTCGCCCTGACCCCATGCTCCTGGTCTCCTTCCCGCACATACAACACCCTGACAGTCACCCTAATTAGTCAGCTGACAGGAAGCCCCTAAACACAAGACTTCCTATTTTTGATTCTTCACTCCACAAAGACCCCCGCCTTCCTGTCTCTTCACTCACCAACTCGTACCTCACTCTTGTCACCACCCACCCCAACCCTCACCCTGGCCTCCCACACAGCCATGGTACCACAAAGGCGACGGGCAGGTGACACCTTAGGTCAACATACGGGAACCATGAACATAAATAGCGACCTGTTCATCCACGTTGCTCGGCAAGTAACCACATCATATTTACAATCACATGAACTCAGTATATAAGGAAAAGAAAAATCCCAATTTTTTTGCCTTTCTTTGAATTATATTTTTCACTGACTAGCCTCAGAACCCAACTTTTGTATTAAGCTATGAGTTTTTCTTCTTGAGAAATTCTAATACTTCATAGTGAACCACATCTTGTCCCTCACGGTACAACAAGCATATTATTGCATCTGGAAAATTTACGAGCACTATAAGTCCAACGACACGGAAGGATCATACCAATACTAAGTGTGAGGTGAAGCAGCTGTCGAAGATGGCACGAGACGCAGATGTCAAAACATGGCTTGGGACCGTCTCGGCACAACCTTCACATTGCCTGCATGTCGAGACATGGCTCACCTTCAGCGAGGGATCACACGTGCAAGGGCACAGCAACCCCTGACATTACTGGTATTGCTTTGACGCTGTGCTTATTGGACCAGTGTACATCTCTCAATATAACAGTTAAGTTATCAGCACATCTCATATACTTGAGGTTCAACTGATTATTTTCTTCAAAAGTAAATGGTTTAACACGCATTTTCTCATTTGATGTCAAAGAATAAGCATAGCTGAAAGCGTTGACCAAAATAAGCACAAAGACAAGAGACGAAGAAAAAAGAATAAGAATTTTTTTATATGAAAAGACTGCCTGTTAAGAAGGAGCAGCTTGATCAAGCTGATAGGAAAGACGTTAAGGAAAAGAGTTCCACCACAAACTAAGTAACATCCAGTACCATCTCAGAGGCACAGTTCTCCTTGTCTAGATTTAGCTCTCTGGCAGAACTTAGCAAAACGCAAGCATGCTGGAGGCTCATGAACTTCCTCGACCTCCTCAACACTTCACATGCCTCGGCAAGCGGGTCGCTTGGTCTCAAATACCGCTGGGCAATAAATGGGAAGTGCTAACAGCTCTCTACTGAGTATGAAGGTCAACTTGTGAGGAGCTTCGTGGTCAACAAACTGCCGCCTGACATTTGGGGTTCGTATCAACAACCACACCTGTTCTACTGCTTGTCTGCCTCCACTACATGGCCAGAAATTCTTTTCTTATTTTCCCACTTTCCCTTAAAACGTTATTACACAAATGGTTTTCTAAACTCTACCACTTTACTTCTCTGCCTGAAATCTTTGGTCTTCACAGTTCAATGCATGATGAAGCCTAGCTTTCACTACAACAAACGGTACTATTTTCCTTTCGACGATGAAGGCATGTTCACTGGTCTATGATCTTTTCATTATAACTATACGTACATCCTCACAACGCTGAATCACAAAGGGCACGACCACCACACCAGCAAGACCTGTTCTGCCACTTGCTATATATATACACACAGCGCATCTCGACCATAATAATGCATAGCCACGCACCACCACTAGCCTATTATCTCATCCTTTCACCATGGACACATCACCACGCCCGCACCATAAACTCGCATGTTTCCACTAAAAAAGATGTAACTTCAGGTTTATCTCGTACCACATGTAGAACACTATATAATATAAAACTTTCCTGTTATCCTGTCGCAAGAAGAGGCCACTCACAGATCTGTGTTACGAAAGGGATGCGAGAACCTGTTGCTATCAACAGTGACCACATTCGACTTTTCTACACTGCACTGTTTTACTCCGTGATGCATATCGTTATCTGTACTATCATGGCATTAGCCTTGCTCCCAGGCCCGGGGGAGATGCAACAGGAGCAGTAGCAGCAGCAGCAGGATGAGCCACCCCACCTCCACTCACCAACACCAGCAGCGACAGACTACCTCACACGCCCCGTGTTCTCCAGCGAGCGGCGGCCGCCAGGTGTGATACGTTTGCCCCTCGCCTACTTTATAAACACCTCTGTGATCCCAGGGACGTGTACCGCTTCAATTTTGTACCTCTGGGACATATCACAGCAGGTAAGCAGTGTTACATCAGACAGGAACGTGTAGAGTTGGGGGAGGGCTGGCTCTGAAACCTACCTGGGAAAAGAAACGGTGGATATTCAGACTGCAACAACAGTTAAGCTTCTTCCGGTGGCGTGCGTGGGTGCATGTTTGGGAGACTCGCACGGCAGCCGCTGCTCTGGCCAAAACACTATCGTAAAAGTACGTTACGGTAAAACGAAATACGACGGAAAATAGTAACAATGTATGTTACGATGTAACATACCTCGAAATGCGATAGGAAGTTACAGTATGGCGTAACACGTGTGATAGAGCAAAGAATGGCGTGATGACGCCTGAAGGGGACAGTAAATCATGGCTCCAGACGGTACAAGGAGGTATGGTAAAAGGCCTCGAAGCGGTAGAAGAAAATAAGGCACAAATGGGAAGAAGCAGAGTAAGGAACGGACCCGTGGACCACCGTCATACAAGCTACATCAACCATGTCATCAAGCAGTTCACTGGTGCAGTCTGGGTTGCTGTATACTTCGTGTAAAACTATATAAATGGAAAAACTGGATTTAGATTATCCTCCGCACGCCCGTCTACGTCGAAGCACATAATGAATCTTACGCATCCATAAAGAAGGAAAAAAGGAGTGATGCTACGTTGGGCCGGGTCCTAATAAGGGTGCCCCTTGCTTCAACACTTACACCCTCACCGGGTGGAACGCACCCACACACCTGTGCATCTGTGGCTCATTTGCATATCGAACCAAGGACTATCAAAACCAGCCAGTTGTTATAATTTTCTCAAAATTGAATAAGGCGCCGATCTGTTCGGTGGTAACTGCAATCGTTTTCGAGAATGTTTCTTCATCAAACAGTATCCGGCGCCTGTAATTAGGCCAGACTATGTTTTCCACTCACCCTTTCCTGTAAAATTACAATGTCGGTATATTTTCTGAATACTGAATGATGTTCTCTCACTGCTCCTTTCCTGTCAGCTGGTATGCCAAAAGGAAATAGTGAGCAGGGAGGAGCCTTCTACTTTATTATCCTGTGTCTATCTATTACTATCCTGTCTCTATCTATATAGATTACGACCTTAGGTTACTAGTACCGTCCTCGGCAGATAACCTGATCATATACCATCAGGTCTCCTGTTTTCCGGCCATCTCATGTACTCTCGTGTAATATTTCATATCACGATTCAAGGGCCTCTCAACATGTGGGCACGCGTGGTGTGTACACAATCCTATGCCATGTAAGAGGATATGAACAGATGTTTCTAAGTGCTCTCCTTGTGGACGGCTGCTGTCCAGTGTTTTTCTGTACGTAATTTTGATTAAAATAATGTTCCTTATCCATTTCTGCTTTCGAAACATCGCGCTGGACTCCGTATCCAAGTTACGACGTAAAACTCCCCAGACACACACACACACACACAATCTCCAGGGCCCTCTCCCAAGAGCCGTTGGTGTCTCCACCCACCATAACATTACTCAGCGATTATGCCTCTCTCATCTGTGCGGACCTGATGGAATCCTGACATCCTTTCCCCAGCTCTCTCCTTGCACGAACCTCGTCCAGCGAAGAAAGCCTTCTGCTTCACCATCCTGTCTCCATCTATTCAGATTAAGAATTCAAAGTACTGTTTCTGTCTATACCAGATAACCTCGTCATAGACTCTCAGGTCTTTCGCTGTCGGTTGGGCTCAAGTGTTGTACCGCTAGGCTCAAGGGTCGTACCGTCGAGCTCAAGGGGTCGTACAATCGGTCTCAAGGGTCGTACCGTCGACCTCAAGGGTCGTTCCGTTGAGCTCAAGGCTCGCACCGTCGAACTCAAGGGGTAGTACCGTCGAACTCAAGGGGTCGTACCGTCGGGCTCAAGGGGTCGTACCGTCGGGCTCAAGGTGTCGTACCGTCGGTCTCAAGGAGGTTAAAACTTCCCGTCTCAGTGAATCTTGACCCCGCCCTACTTTCTCTTCCTTTCCAAGTCCCACTACCCTTCAACTCTCGTGTCGCAACACCTGAAGTTTTCCCTAAATACAACTTCCAAGTGCATGCATATTTGCAGATCTGAAAACCTAATCTATTTCTTTAAATTTTTCGGTCAGTATCTTCTTCCAGAGACTCTTAATACACCTACAGTAATAACTGAAAGAAAACTAAACGAAAACTGTATAATTAAAGCCACATGAAAAAATCACGCACGAAAAAAAGCACAGATGTTCCAGTAACTTATCACCAGCGGCAGCCAAAAGCTCTCTGTCACACGTGCCTTCAGATTCATCCCAAACTAAGTAGAGTAACGCCTTGTAACTCACCGTACCCACGGAAATCACCTAATCAAAACACGTGACCCACAGCTATCATGGGTCAACACTTGCTGACATGGCCCAACAACACCCAAGAGTAACAAATCGACCAGTACAACGTACTGAATCATAGTACTGGATGATGCTATTGTGGCATAGTGATAATCATGTGAAAATATGAGGTTATAACAGCTGAGGCCTAGCCACAGCGACTCTGTTTCTATGTACAGACCACGAATCAAGATGTCGATAAAATAAGACACATAACGTCTGGCATGAAAACTTTTCCTAACAAAAAAAAAAAGTGCCTGACTACGCCATGGAATTCGAACACGACCTGTCCAGACCGACTGAACTCAACATCAATTACGTCACCACACCCGTCGACTCCGAACTGATCTTTGCACCATTTTCTTTTTCCAACAGACTTAGCGAGTACTGGCCGGACGATAAAATCTGTTGAGACAATTTTGTGAGCAACCATCATGGAAGATGTGGACGAGGCCCATCTGTGTGACCTCACCACCTAACGTTTGCTACAGGATACGGCATACTTCTGGCGCAACCTCTTCCCCTACAAATGCATTTCATCCTATACACGGGGGGGGGGCAGGAAAGAACCCTTCATAAATATGGACTGACAGGGAAGCTAGGGGATGCGCGCGCGCGCGCGAGAGAGAGAGAGAGAGAGAGAGAGAGAGAGAGAGAGAGAGACCCACAAGAGCACAAGACTTGGGAAAGGTCCAGAATAAATCCTTCTCATGTACGTTCACGGGGGGTGAATACAGTGATGCGCGACCCCACAAGTAATATCTAACGGGGCAATCCAGAAAACCTTTACGGAGTCCAGAATTTTCAGGGCAAGTGTTGGCGACAGAAGAAGAATAGAAAAATAAAACCATATCCACAACCAGCGTCGACACAAAGGTGCTTGCGACATGGGGTATAAGCATGCCAACACAGAGGATGCAGTCACTACTAGCGGAAACAGGACGTAAAAGCTCTAAAATAGTTAGCTTAAAAGAAAATGGCATGAGGTTCTTTACGAAGCCTGGAGTCAGGTGTAGACAGCACAGACACACACACACACAATGTGTGTGTAAGAGATGTGGGGGGACCTGTAGAGTGTCTGGGGACTTGAGGGAGGACTAGGGGGACCTGAGGGGAGATCTGGAGACAATGAAGAGGGTCAGAAGACATGAGGAGAGGTGGTCTGGGGACCCTGAGGACCTGTGGAGGAAGAGGGGGGGGGGTCTGGGGGGGAGACCATCGCCGGACGACCATTGTTACGACGAACAACTTCCGGTTTACAGGACGTCATGGCTCTTGTTTCATCCGTGACGTCACCCCCAACAAGCCTCGGCCCTCAATGGCAGGTACACCCGTGGTATACTGCCACGGGTGTACCGAATACCGAGACGTAGAAACGGAACGTTCTCTTGGATCAAAAGCTTTAGGGTTAATACAGCCGTGTTCAAGTGTTATTCTGTCGTGTTCAAGGGTCATACTGTCGTTTTTAAGGGTCTTACCGTCGTGTTCAAGGGTCATACTGTCGTTTTCTGGGGTTTTACCGTCGTGTTCAAGTCATACTGTCGTGTTCAAGAATTAAATTGTCGTGTTCAAGGGTCATACCATCGCTGAATACAGTCGTGTTTAAGGGTCTGTTTTTACCATCGTGTTCAAGGGTCTTATCGTCGTTGAACACCGTCGTGTTCAAGGGTCGGATAATCTCCCTGAAGGGTAGAACCCAAGCATTCTCGGCTGGCACTGCAGAGCTCAAGCAGCTGCACCCTAGCACTCCAGGGTCGATCAACGAGGCAAACAACAGACCAATCGATGCAAAGTGTATGATAAACCGGTACAATGACACACTGTACACAGGAAAATGTACTAAAGCGTAAAGTTCAGTACATAACACAAAGACATGTACGTACACTGTTCGTCGTCAGACAGTCAGCCGTTAAAGAATTCACTGACATATGTTTCGTGAATTAACTGTCGTGTCAAAGCAAAATACTGAGTATTAATTCTTCCCGTTTTTCAATCCTTGGCTTTCATTACTGTCGTTTTCTATTACCGGTTTACTTAAAATCAGTGTCGGCTGAGAGGCCACACTTGGTGTAACTTGCACCTTACATGTAAACCAAATCACTGATTTGCGGTTTGTTCTACCTCGCCTGCTCTAAACCTCAACACTAGTCACAAAAAACAACATAACGTGAAGTGCACAATTTACAAAATTATGAATAGTTAGGAGCGTGACGACGGTTTGCGACCCTTGCTTAAAGGGGTCAGACATCCGTTCCACTTATGAACTGCCTTCATCAACGGTAATGATCCGTTAAAGTGAATAATGTGGTATATAGTGGGAGACTGGTTTCTCAACTGTGGACGGTGACTATTATAATCATTCAGATTATTTTTAAATCTAAATTTTAATTCCGTCCCCGACCTAACCAAGGCTGGATCGCAAGAGTGGTTGGAAGATATCATTTGGATATTACAGGTTAGGCCAAATACTCACTCGGCGTCGATGCAACCAAATCTAGTAACCAAATCTAAGCGTAGGATATGTGTAATTTGCTATACCTCTTGGCTGCGAGACAGTTAAAAATCTACCAAACCACAGAGCTCAGAATTCCTGGTGCATCTTGACACGAGAGATTGGCCATGCTGACAAACCCCGCTAATTATACCAGGCTGAGGATCGAACCAGACCCTCATTTTGAGAGGTCAGCAGGTTTTACTGCCCCGGAGCCACGGTGACTCCTCCAACGCAGTAACATGAGGAGTTAAACAAAGCCGTTACCTGTCTTGAGATTAGCATGTATTATTAACGAATCTTAAGTAGGAAGGACTGAAGAAGTGTTAGATGTCAAACACTGGAAATGATGGGTTAGGTAGGTACTTTTTCCGCAGTATGGTGTGAACAAATGTGGTTGCTGCAGTGTTAGGTTCGACCAGATGTTAGGTCCCTGAGGCAGACACTTACCGTGCAGCTGTCCATGGGGAGGAAAGGTAATGTTCACGAACGGACAGACAGATCACGAACGGAAGGCTCACACGGACGCACGAACAGGTGGTTCATAAACAGACGAACGGACAGACAGATGTGCAGAAACAGGCTTAAAAAGCCAGACGGGCGAAGAACTGTGAATATAAAGCTATGGGGTAAAATACTTCCCTGAAGATCCGTATGGAAGACTTATCCATAAAAACATGTTTATCGTTTTTGCACTCTCGCGGCAAAGCGACTCTCACAGGAAGTGACGTAGTGGTAATTGCCGGGGAACGAGTATTCTGGGAACCTTTTTTGAACAATTACACCAGAACTCCCCACCTCCCCCGTAAAGAAAAAGACTGGAACCTTGAACTTTAGGAAACTTTAAGGAGATAGTAACTATGTGTATATGGTTACTTATTTCTTATTACCCGTTTATGCACAAGTGAAGGAAACTAACCACTAACTAGGCTCAGCCTCATCATTGCTCATATACCGGTATATATATATATATATATATATACATATATATATATATATATATATATATATATATATATATATATATAGTGACAGTTGCATTGAAAAGCACGAGCTAAGGTTGTCCGACCATTTACGAAGATTGGAAGACAAGATATGCCAAGAGGCATTTGAACTGGACTTTTGACAAAAATTGGGGCCCAACAGGACGTCCTAGAATGAGATGGATTGAGGACATCAAAAGCTCACCTGAAAGAAAGGGGAAGACTTAGGAGGGAGTTGAGGAGAGGAGAGAGAAAGAGACTCTTGAGGACCGGAACGTGTGGAGAAGACCGATTGGGAGGCCGGCGACTGACAAGACTTTAAAAGTCTAACTGGCGTCTGGTGAGGGAGAAAAGTGAGAAAGTCGCATCTGCTTCCCCTTGGCTGAGCTCTTTCCTCGAGTCTGCGACAGCTCTCCTGTTGAAGCAACGCTTCATCACACACCTCGGTATGCCTTTCTCGCCTTCACTCCCACTGGCGCCCTCCTCCTCCTCCTCCCTTGTTCTGCCCTGTGTCTCTTGCCGTTAACGGTCTCCTGTGTCTGGCTGTGCCTGCACTACGCCAATTACCTCTGGCCGTGCACAGCGTGCGAGCCCTCCTGTGTGTGACTTACAATACACTATTTATTCCACCACATTTTGACTGGTAGAAGACAATGGTGGAGTCAAAAGTTCCCTACAGTAAAACTGGAAAATGTTACGTAACAGTTATTGATCTAAAAATAAAATCATGTCTTCTATGTGGTGTAAGTAGTTCAATATGCGAAAGTATAATTGGGTGTATTTTGATTCGCAGGAGACAATGTTGGAGGCGGATGTTTTTTAAAGCACACATGGAAAGTGTTACTGGCCAATTATTGATTTGAAATGTCAGTGTACATAAGAAGGTATCAACCTGCGAACTTTGGGAATCCAGAAAACCAGCAAGCAGTAACTAACATCTCAATTTCCAAAAATGAAGAACCAGTAACCATGACCGAGTAACTTAGCTTCTCAATTTCAGAGTAAACAGATACAGTAACAGGTAACCAAATTCCAGTATGTACTCATCGTCCACGTTGAGTGTTTTGCACTCAACTTTTTTTTTTTTTCCTTACTATTATTCTGGCGATGGCATGGACACAATGTCATCATACAAACTAAATCCTGAAGACTGCTAACAGCTACTTAATCAACGGAAAAAAACTGTCTGTACAGAAACCAACTGGTTCCATTCGGCAAAATACTCATTAGAAATATATTCTGACGTGCAATAAACAGCCAATTTTGTTAACAAACCTTGTTCTTTTATACTGCGACAGCCTGTGAAGTATTAAAATGACGAATCATGAGAATATGCGCATGCGTATGTGCATATGGGAGGCTGGAAGGAGGAACGCTTCCTTCATATGGCATTACTCACGGTAACGCCAGCAAACACATGCAGCAGAGTGGAAGGTGAAGTAAAAGACCTTATCAACACAAATGCAGCCGCTGGGCGACGCTGAGCTACGGGCCAGAGATGGTGGACATCACTCTTGAATCTGATGACGACGGGCGGACTAGGCTACCTTTCGTTAGGCTAATGAATCGTGGAAACTACCACACCTCCCAAGGACAACAATACATTTGCTCTGTTACTGACACACACGCACGCTAGGATCGTTATACTGCAGAAGGTCATAATTCCTACAAGTTAACAGCTGCCATAAGATGGTGGTTGATCCCGGACACTGGGGCGCCATCCCCTGATTGGGTACACAGGACAGTTGATTGCTTACCGCCTTACATAACATTGCCAATAACATCAATGTACTGTGACTGACGTATATGATCGAAATGACCATGAGACAGCAATAAACCGGAATTCTACCTGCAGTTTCCCAATTCATTTCATGTATTTGTTAGACGTACATATATGGCAATGTTGCTCTGGGAACGCAGAGTGAAGAATCACGTTAACCTATCATGAGTATCGAGAACTCCTTAAATAAGATTCTCACAATATAGTACGGCGTGAGGTTGAGGTTACACTAACCCCAGTGGTGGCACGCTTGGTGAGACATGAAGTTGCAACATCCCACTGGTAAGGGTGGTGTGACTTGAGGCTGCACCATCCACTGGAAATGTTGATGTGAGATTACAACACCCGACTGGTAGAGCTGGTGTGACGTGGGGCTGAGCTACCCCACTAGTAGTGCTTGGTATGACATGGCACTACACTACCCCATTGGTATGGCTGGGTAACTGGACCTAGCACATGGCGTGAAACAAGCTGAGAATTGGTAAATTTGCTTGACTGTCGCAATAAACTGGATATACTTACTCGGCGCCACCTACCAGTCGATAGGTGCGTCTGGGCCATGATCAACTGCCAATTTTCGTTGGCGAACCATTCACTGTCACTGCTACTACTGCTGATGTGTCGAAGTTTACGAAAGGGAGAAGACACGACACGGATGATCCCTGGCGCTGATGGCAGAGGTGAGGTCAAGATGTTCACTTAAAAAGTTTAGGCTTTAGCCAGACCGAGCGCTGCCTAAGGAGAGATGCCATGCAAGCAACGGCCGAGATACGTGAAGACATTTAGTAAGCAAGGCCTCAGAGAGCCAAGATATCAAGACGTACTTTTCTTTCTAAGGGCCTAAAACGAAGGAATGAGGATTGTCCAGTTAAGCTCTTGTTCACGACAGTATGATGGCCTGACTGACCTTCGACCTGACCCTTAGGGGCCACTTCAAAGATTACGCTCTCATGCCCAAGGGCATTAAAGCCGCGCTAAATGAGTTAATGTTCTACATGTAATGGGGAGTTCAGGGTCGAGATAATTATAACTAGCAGCCACATTATGCATTAACTCTTGTGGTAAAACCAAGGCAGAGTGTGTGTGTGTGTGTGTGTGTGTGTGTGTAGGCCAGCACCACCTGCTGGCAAGATGGTTTACTAATATAACCATAAGAAATGTAATCAAAAGGTAATTCATCCAAGTCTTATCTATACAGTTTCTAGATCAGGATGCTTTTAAGTTCATTTCAGCTTGACTTCAGTATCTTTGCCAATTTTCGACCTTTCTCTGTGTTCTGTTCTTGTTATATATATATATATATATATATATATATATATATATATATATATATATATATATATATATATATAAAAAAAATAAA
>JAYMFT010148450.1:0-12672 GCA_038088735.1 Panulirus argus
AAGACCTATCCGTGGATGACGAGGACAGGTTATCGCACTTCCTTTGAATAAAGGAATGCTTCGCCTCACGAATAACTTGCTTGCAGCGATTACGGGCACTGATAAAATCTGAATGGGAGCAAGAGGTAGGAAAGGTTTTCCATGCCCGATACGCCTGATCCCTTGCCTGAATGCTTCCATTCCCGCAAGAATAACCTCTGTTACGCGTTTGGCAGAGACAGAAGCATCACCATATAACAGACAGTAATTTACCCAGGAAAAGTCAGAAGAGAGAAGACGGAGTAGAAATGAAGGATGTGGATGAATGCAGTGTTGAGTCGTCTGCGTATGAGTGCACTGAATTGTTTGTAGAGGAGAGGAAATCGTTGAAAAAAAAGAAAAAAGTGTAGGAGACAGGAAAGATCCTTGAGGGACACAGCTATTCATAGAAAAAGTTATACGAAAGTTATGGTAAGGAGTAATAGGTTGCTGTTATGAATGTTTCGGTAGGGAGCAATAGGCTGTTATCAATAAAAGTTATGGTAGGGAGTAATAAGTTGTTAGTAGTTATGAAAATTATAGGCTGTTAATACTTATGAAAGTTTTGGTAATGAGTAATAAGTCGTTAATACTCGTATATATGAAAATCATAGTAAGGTTGTTGTTATGAATGTTATGGTAGGAAGTAATCATAATAGGTTGTTAATAGTTATGCAAATTATAGTACGGAGTAATAATTTGTTAAGTATGAAAGTTATGGTCTGAAGTAATAGGTTGTTAATAGTTTGAAAGTAATGGTAGCGAATAGTAGGTTGTTAATAGTAGTTATGAAAGTTCTGTTAGGGAGTTAGAGGTTGTTAATGGCTGTGGAAGTAATGGTAGACAGTTATAGGTTACTAATAGCTATGAAAGAAATGGTAGGGAGTAATAGGTTATTTAGATAATTTGTGATATAATTTCCTTTGTCTCTAAAACACTAAGCCAGTATTACATCACGTACAAGATTTTTTACACTACTAAGACATTAATCGTTAGTATTACATCAATCACTAGATGTTTTACACCACTAAGACATTAAGAGTAAGTTTTGCGTCAACCACGAGATGTTTTTAAGCTATTAAGACATAAAATGTCATTGTTACATCAATCACAATATGTATCTGCTCTACTAAGACAAACTTGACTTCCTCAAAGTTAACAGCTCGCACTTCATTTTCATCACCTGTTGCTGTCGCAGTTTTCTCCAATGATCTAACTATTGATACAAAGCAAACAATATTTCCCATAAACTAACATTTGTCACAAACAGGTCTTTAAACATTAACCCTGTTTTGCCACATACAGCTAAACATTACAACAGAACCAGCCATGGTAAACTCAGCCTTCTCTCACGAAAATTTCCCAATTACTCCATCTATCACAAAAAACGAACAGACCACATACTACAAACCGCACTTGTATAAAACGATCGATGCAACTGTTACAGGTGTCTTACTGACCGCACTATACACCTTTCACTAACATATGTTATCGGTGTCTAACTGATTGTATTACACAACTGTCATCAACATATGTTACAAATGTTTAACTGACTGCACTACACACCTGTCAACAACATGTGTTACAAGTGTTTAACTGACTGCACCACACACCTGTCATCAACATGTATTACAAGTGTCTAACAAACTGCAACAAACACCTGTCATCAACATGTGTTACATATACATATGTCTAACTGCCTGTACCGCACACCATTCACTGTCACGTGCTGTGGTTCCTGCAATATCTAGATATTATGGAGCAGGCTCGGGCCCATTCAAAACCCGCGCGCTGACAGGGAACAAAAGAGCCACATTCCTTCTGCTAGATGACGCTGGGAGGAGTAAGAATATTTTTGTGATTTATAATCAAATCTATTCTAACTATTGTTTATATTCTTCATAGTAATCTCATTTAAATGGTAATATTCAATGACTAGATTTTGTCAATCAGTTATTCAAAATTTGATTAATTAAGAAATTAGTTGTCGTGGTTAAGCCAGGCGACGGCTGGCCTTGTTTTGCCCCTCTATTGTTTTGGTCTTCAAGCTGACTGGACGTTCCTGTCCAGCTTCTCCCCAAGTCCTCATGGGCTGCTTTGTGTTGGACTCCATGTGACTGTGCATATAAGGGAGGGTATTCTAGGTAGGCTAAAGTTAGGCTAAGTGATTCATTCTACTGTATATATATATATATATATATATATATATATATATATATATATATATATATATATATATGTGTAAGATGAGATTGTCATATATGCTTCCATGTTAACTTCAGCCTCAGCCTTTTGTGTTCACCTTATGCCTTGCGTTCAAGACCTGGAACTACATACCTTATATTCTTCCACAACAGCGTCATTACCTGAGCACTTTGCACGTTCACCATACTCCCTTTCGCACTCTGTGGTGACGTATACATCTTACACCAGGGCGCTGGGTACATAGTCATGGTCGTGTTCCCCGTTTGCTAATATTTCGTTTCTGTGACCAGTTTAGGGCAGGTTTCTCTCCCTTAGGCTTAAGGAATTTAGTGGGAACTGACTGCAACACACCTGTCATATATGTTTTACAGGTGTCTGATTCACTGCAACACACACACCTGTCAGTAACGTGTTACAGGTGTCTGACTAACTGCAACACACACCTGTCATCATTGCGTTACCGGTGTCTGACTGCAACACACACCTGTCATCAATGTGTTACAGGTGTCTGACTGACTGTAACACACACCTGTCATCTATGTGTTACAGGTGTCTAACTGACTGCAACACACACACCTGTCATCAACGTGTTACAGGCGTCTGACTAACTGCAACACACACCAGTCATCTATGCGTTACAGGTGTCTAGCTGACTGCAACACACACACACCTGTCATCAACGTGTTACAGGCGTCTAATTAACTGCAACACACACCTGTAATCAATGTGTTACAGGTGTACGACTAACTGCAACACACACCTGTCATCAATGTGTTACAGGTGTCTAACTGACTGCAACACACACACCTGTCATCAACGTGTTACGGGCGTCTGACTAACTGCAACACACACCTGTCATCAATGTGTTACAGGTGTCTAACTGCAACACACACCTGTTATCAATGTGTTACAGGTGTCTGACTGTAACACACACCTCTCATTTATATGTTACAGGTGTCTGACTGCAACACACACCTGTCATTAGTGTGTTACAGGTGTCTAACTGACTGCAACACACCTGTCTTCAATGTGATACAGGTGTCTGACTGACTGCAACACATACCTGTCATCTGTGTGTTACAGGTGTCCGACTAACTGCAACACGCACCCGTCATCAATGTGTTACAGGTGTCTGACTGACTGCAAGACACACACCTGTCATCGATGTGTTACATGTGTCTAACTGACTTTAACACACACTTGTTATCTGTGTTTTACAGGTGTCTGACTGCAACACACAACTGTCATCAGTGTGGTACAGGTGTCTGACAGCACTACAAACCTGTCAACATGTGTTACAGGTGTCTGACTGCCACATACACTTGTCATCAGTGTGTTACAGGTGTCTGACTGCAATTCACACCTGTCAACATGTGTTACAGGTGTCTAACTGACTGCAACACACACCTTTCATCAATGTGTTACATGTCTAACTGCCTGCACCACACACCAGTAACCAACATCTGTTTAGGTGTTTGACTGCACTACACACCTGTCATCAACATGTGTTACAAGTGTCTAAGTGCACCAAACACCTGTAATCAGTATGTGTTACACGTGTCTAACTGCAACACACACCTGTCATCAACATGTGTAAAAGGTGTCTGACTGCAACACACACCTGTCATCAATTTGTGATATAGGTGTCTGACTGCACTGCACACCTGTCAACATGTGTTACAGGTGTCTGACTGCAACACACACCTGTCATCAATGTGTTACATGTGTCTAACTGACTGCACCACACACCTGTCATCAATATGTGTTACACGTGTCTCACTAACTGCACTACAAACCTATCAACATGTGTTACAGGTGTCCAAGTGCTCCACATACCTGTCATCAACATGTATTACACGTGTCTACCTAACTGCACTGAAAACCTATCAACATGTATTACATGTGTCTAACCAAATGCACCACGTACCATTCACCAGCATGTGTTACAGGTGTCTAACTGAATGCACCAGGTACCATTCACCAGCATGTGTTACAGATGTCGAACAGACTGCATCACACATCTGTCGACAGGTGTGAGAGCTGCAGTTTGTTTGTTTTATCAGACAGCTGCTGAAGCTCTATCTGGAACCCGGTTTTCAGGGCCGCAGGTTTTGCCTGTCAGCAAGTTGAGTGGCTGCTGCCTTCCCTCCTACCCTCACACAGCTGTGGTGGTCAAACGATGGCAAAGTTGCCTTAGATAAATATTTTTTGCATTCTTACCCATCCAGATGAATACATCTAGCTACGCTCTTTACATTTTGCTAAAACAATCTTACCTTTCGCACAAATCTTTACAACGGCAGTTGAAATACTTCAGGTGCCACAAACACCGGCCTTCCACAAATACTACCCTGCTACAGACACCTGCCAACCACAACCACCTGTCTGCACCAAACAATATCCAGCACATTGTCAACCATTAACCTCCTTTCTCTTTAACTTATGAACATCTTCCACCACCTAGTTACGGTATTTAACAACTTCCACTTCCGATGAATAACCTTCACTTACCATTTTCATTATTTAACTATATAATCCACGGCCTCCTTCGGGCACTCGTGTTATCAAACACATTCCACTTCCCATCAACTCCTTGCCCACAACTTGCGTTAACATCTTCCACCTAGCGTCTTCCCGCTACTATTGCTAATCAACTTACACATATCATCAACGGTCTTCACTTGCAACAGTTAACAATATCAGTCAAGCACTTACGTTTTTCTCTTGCCACTGACAGTGTCCATCACATTCACCCTCCGCTGTCAACACCCACACTCACTTAAACACCCATCAACTACTGTAAACACCCACACACTGTCAATACCCCTTTCCCACTGTCAACACCTTCCACTTACCGTCAACACTTTCCACCCACTGTCAGCACCCTCCACCCACTGTCACACCCTCCATCCACTGTCAGCATCCTCCATCCACTGTCATCACCCTCTACGCACTGTCAGCACCCTCCATCCACTGTCAGCACCCTCCACCCACTGTCGGCATCCTCCACCCACTGTTGGCATCCTCCACCCACTGTCAGTACCCTCCACTCACTGTCGACTCCCTCCACCCACTGTCGGCACCCTCCACCCACTGTCGGCACCCTCCACCCACTGTCAGCACCCGCTACCCATTGTCAGCACCCTCCACCCACTGTCGGCACTCTCCACCCACTGTCTGCACCTTCAACCCACTGTCTGCACCCTCCACCCACTGTCTGCACCCTCCACCCACTGTCGACACCCTCCACCCACTGTCGACACCCTCCACCCACTGTCGGCACCCTCCACCCACTGTCAACACCCTCCACCCACTGTCAACACCCTCCACCCACTGTCGGCACTCTCCACCCACTGTCGACACCCTCCATCCACTGTCGGCACTCTCCATCCACTGTCGGCACCCTCCACCGAATGTCGACACCCTCCACCCACTGTCAACACCCTCCACCCACTGTCGGCACTCTCCACCAACTGTCGACACCCTCCACCAACTGTCGGCACCCTCCACCCACTCTCGGCACCCTCCACCCACTGTCGGCACTCTCCACCCACTGTCGGCACCCTCCACCCACTGTCGGCACCCTCCACCCACTGTCGACACCCTCCACCCACTGTCGGCACCCTTCATCCACTGTCGGCGCTCTCCACCCACTGTCGGCATCCTCCACCTACTGTCGGCACCCTCCACCAACTGTCGGCACCCTCCATCCACTGTCGGCATCCTCCAACCACTGTCGGCACCCTCCATCCACTGTCGGCACCCTCTACTCACTGTCGGCATCCTCCACCCACTGTCGGCATCCTCCACCCACTGTCGGCACCCTCCACCCACTGTCGGCACTCTCCATCCACTGTCGGCACCCTCCACCAACTGTCGGCACCCTCCACCCTCTGTCGGTATCCTCCACCCACTGTCGGCATCCTCCACCCACTGTCGGCACCCTCCATCCACTGTCGAGATGTCGGCATCCTCTACCCACTGTCGGCACCCTCCACCCACTGTCGGCACCCTCCATCCACTGTCGACATCTCCACCCACTACCAACATCTTTCACCCACCATTATCACCCTCCATCCACTGTCGACACCCTCCACCTCTTATCAAAGTTCTCTGGTTCTCACTACTGGCCTTTTCCTTCAGGGACCACAGGGGCCTAATGGACGTCTAGGGAACAAGGGGACACGAGGACCACCTGGTGTGGACGGTCTGCCTGGTACTCCGGGTCAAAAGGGTCAGAAAGGTAAGAGGCGAGATGTGCAGTAACCATCGAGCTGATGGAGGCTTCAGCACAAAAAGTAGACAACTGTGCATGTTCTCCAGTTCTACACAATCGGGTTTTTACCACTTCTCTTTATCTTATGCGTTGAAAACTGCTTTTTTAAACGGAAAATTCTCATTAAAGTGTTACAGCTCTCAGCAGAAAACTGCTAAAGTAAAGAAAGGTAAGACTTGACATTTTTTCACTAAAATTAGTTTCTTCAATTCATTAAGGGCTCATATTCATCCCGTGGACTGTGACACAAAAGAGGATACAGGTGCACAAAGGCTCGACGTACTGGGCACAATAATTAAATTATGTAACAGATTACAGGCAGGATTACTACATTATTTACGATTGGCAACGTTGAGATACATTTTGGGTAATGCTTCGTACAGGTGGATATGTTAACAAAGGAATACAAGGAATTGAAACAGCAACATACCATTGGGTCCTTTCGAGACTGTTTGGTATAGTGGAAGGTATCAGAAACTCAGATTAGTGTAGTAAAAGTTAGAACGTATGTAGATAATTCAAAGAAAATAACCAGTAAATTGTCAATATGGCTTAGGAGACGCAAATAATGTTAAGTAGCGGACATGAAGCGAAATATTTAAGTCTATTCTTAAACGTATCCAGAGCTCTGATTTCAACAAATCTCATTGGCAAATCGTTCCATATGTTGATAATCTTGTTGAAGAAAATGTACTTCGCCTCATTCGAGGTAAAACATTTGCCCATGAGTTTGTAACCATTACTGCGTGTGAACTCACATGAATCAAGTCTTAACTTGATAGATCAAGATTTTGAATGCTTGAATTAGATACCTCGTAGCCTCCTCTTTCTTAAGCTAAAGAGATTCAAGTCGTTTAATTTGCTCTCGTAGTATTTGTCTCTCAGCCCGGGAATCATCTTGCTAGCCCGACGTTGCACTCTCTCCATTCTGTTTCTTTTATAACATCGGGTGACCAAAACTGAACATAGTGTTCAAATTGGGGTCGAACTAATAAACTGTAAAGAATAAGGATGATTTCTCTGGATTTAAATTCGAAGGCCATGCCTATGAATTCAGGATTTTCTTTCGCTCTTTCCACTGTTTCTGTGCACTGCTTACTTGGTTTTAGGTTTTATTTATTTTCATTCCGTTCATTGCCGAAAGTATGGCTTCAGCATTTATGTCAGTATATTGATGAAGATGGGTTGTATTTTCGATCTTAATACAGAAGCAAAAAGAGTCATTTAAGTTGTTTGCCATGGCTTCATAGTCTTGAACCAAGTCACCGTTTTCCGTAATTAATGTACCAGTTGACTAGGCAATGACTCTCTTGCTTCTAACATAGCTGTAAAACTTTTTAAGGTTTCTTTTAGTAATTTCAGCAATATACGCTTCATATTGATGTTTACTTTGTTATATAACTCTTACTTTTTTCGCTGCAATTTACATAGCTTACTTTATCATGGTTATTGGTCACTGACTTTTTGAAAAAACTATTTTCTTAGACAACAGGCACTTTTTATTTCAATGTTCCACCACCTTGGCTTTGTTTTAGAAATAACCGCCTACAATACATTGACATGTATGTCACCTCTTCTGCTTTGAAGGTTTTACTGAAGCTTCTCCAAGTTACATTCGTGTCCTTTTCATTGACCATATCATCCCGGGTATGCCTATCAAGAGCAGTGCAAAGATCTTTATGATTTGCATGTTTAAAGTCGGGCATCTTTTCGCGAGTGGATGTTGACCAACATTACATGCAGCGTTGAAAGCGACCTCAAGTAATTTTTCGGCGATCACTTGTACTAAACTTTTCTCCAACTTCATTATTAACGAGATTCTCCTTTGTAGTTAGGACTAAATAAATATGTTCTCGTTCCGAGTAGGTTTCTTGATTCATTGGAATAAAGGCACCATCGAACAAATTTAAATGTCCACGCACGGAGCTACTGGAAAGGGATTCTCCCCATTTAGCGGTATGTAATTATCTTTTACTGTAATCGAATCGTGTTCACTACAAATTTCTGCTGACTAAATCACATAAACTGTCCTTTACTTCTGGCGTCTGTGCGGGGTGGGGTGGGAGTGGGGGGGGTGGGGGGGGAACAAACTTAATGTTTATACACGTGTTTATAAATTATATGTTTATATATATATATTTGTGACGTTCGGTAGAAGTTACCACCGTGACGATCGGTTGGAGTTACCACCGTGACGTTCGGTAGGAGTTACCACCGTGACGTTCAGTACGAGTTACCACCATGACGTTCGGTAGGAGTTACCACCGTGACGTTCGGTAGGGGTTACCACCGTGACCTTCGGTAGCAATTACCACCGTGACGTTCGGTAGGAGTTACCACCGTGACGTTCGGTAGGGGTTACCACCGTGACGTTCGGTAAGAGTTACCACCGTGACGTTCGGTTGGAGTTACCACCGTGACGTTCGGTAGGAGTTACCACCGTGACGTTCGGTAGGAGTTACCACCGTGACGTTCGGTTGGAGTTACCACCATGACGTTCGGTAGGAGTTACCTCCGTGACGTTCGGTGGGAGTTACCACCGTGACGTCTGGTAGGAGTTACCACCGTGACGTTCGGTAGGAGTTACCACCGTGACGTTCGGTAGGAGTTACCACCGTGACGTTCGGTAGGAGTTACCACCGTGACGATCGGTAGGAGTTACCACCGTGACGTTCGATAGGAGTTACCACCGTGACGTTTGGTAGGAGTTACCACCGTGACGTTCGATAGGAGTTACCACCGTGACGTTCGGTAGGAGTTACCACCGTAACGTTTGGTAGGAGTCATCACCTTAACGTTCGGTAGGAGATACCTCCGTGACGTTCGGTGGGACTTACCACCGTGACGTCTGGTAGGAGTTACCACTGTGACGTTCGGTAGGAGTTACCACCGTGAAGTTCGGATGGAGTTACCACCGTGACGTTCGGTAGGAGTTACCACCGTGACGTTCGGTAGGAGTTACCACCGTGACATTTGGTAGGAGATACCACTGTGACGTTCGATAGGAGTTACCACTGTGACGTTCGGTAGGAGTTACCACCGTAACGTTCGGTAGGAGTTATCACCGTGACGTTCGGTAGGAGTTACCACCGTGACGTTTGGTAGGAGTTACCACCGTGTAGTTTGGTAGGAGTTACCACCGTGACGTTCGATAGGAGTTACCACCGTGACGTTTGGTAGGAGTTACCACCGTGACGTTCGGTAGGAGTTACCACCGTGACGTTTGGCAGGAGTAACCACCGTGACGTTCGGTAGGAGTTACCACCGTAACATTCGGTAGGAGTTACCACCGTGACGTTCGGTAGGAGCTACCACCGTGACGTTCAGTATGAGTTATCACGGTGTCGTTTGGTATGAGTTACCACCGTGACGTTCGATAGGAGTTACCACTGTGACCTTTGGTAGGAGTTACCACCCTGACGTTCGGTAGGAGTTACCACCGTGACGTTTGGTAGGAGTTACCACTGTGACGTTCGGTAGGAGTTACCACCGTAACGTTCGGTAGGAGTTACCACCGTGACGTTTGGTAGGAGTTACCACCGTGACGTTTGGTAGGAGTTACCACTGTGACGTTCGGTAGGAGTTATCACCGTGACATTCGGTAGGAGTTACCACCGTGACGTTCGGTAGGAGTTACCACCGTTACGTTCGGTAGGAGTTACCACCGTGACGTTCGGTATGAGTTACCACAAGTGAGAATGTGTTTGATATTACCAATGAGAAGATTAATTCTAGTTATTCTGTCTCCGATGCCATGAACATCTAGTGCCCTCATCAGTCTTATTATCTTTCTTGTTCTAGGGCGATTAAGGATAATTTTCTTATCCCTGTAGTTGTTGATGGATCAACCTTTACCCCCTTGTCCATCAACAGCGGTGTCCTTCAAGGTTCTGTCCCGTCCCCAGCACTTTTTCTCCTTTTTCTTTCAACAATTTCCATTCTTCTACAAATTAACCAACTGACTTATACGTAGACGACTCAACACTGCATTCATCCATATCTATCAATTCTGTTCTTTCTTCTCTCACTCGGTCTGCATCTCGTCTTACACAGTTTCCTCAGTAAACTCTGACATGGACAGGATATCTCGGTGGGGTACACGAAATCTAATTAAGTGTAATGCCTTAGACCCAGTTTTTACCCATCTCTTTACCGAAAACTCCTCACAACTCTCGTCTCTCCTTTGACGGTTCTGTAATTCCACCTCTTGACTCAATGAACATACTTAGTATTACTGGAACATCCATTTTTTCTTGGAAACTCCACATTATGGGAATAGCTAAGTCTGCCTCTAAGAAACTGGGTGTCTTGCTTAGCTGTAATTTCTTCTCTTCTGAATAGTTGCTCCGTTTGTACAAGGGATTGATTCGTCCTTGTAAGAAGTACTGCTCTCACATTTAGGATGGTTCTAGCTCTGTATCCTTATAAACTGTCCCAGGCTAACTTCCAAACTTGACCGCCTTGCCCTGCGCCGCAATGCTGGTTCACTTTCCCTCTTCTGTAGGTATTACTTTGGATTTTGCTCCCGAGAGCTGGCTGCTTGTGTGCCCCCACCACTAGGTAGACCACGCAATAGTCGGCAAGCTGTTGCATCACATCGAAGCTTTGGAGCTCTCTACCCTCTCATGTCTTTCCGAATAACTATGACCTTGCACATTCCAAAAGACAGGTCTTTCACTTTGTCAAAAATTCGTAAATACTTTCCCCTGTCTTTTCTCTTTTCGTTTCTTCGTTCTCTCCATATTTCAAATAGAGCCCTACCTCGATGTGGACTTTTGTCCGTGCCTGGGGGTTTCATTATGAAAAAAAAAAAAAATCACATTCATTCACTTGTTTTTCTCATACTACTAACCCCATTCAAAATCATCTTATTCTCCCTGAAGTTTACTGATACTCGCTCACCCTAACTCTCCTTTACCCTCTTTTTCAACCCCTGCACTTTTCTTTTGACCTCCTGCTGCTTTCTCTTTTACATCTCTCAGTTATTCGCACTCCATTGTATGTACCGCCCATACACCTCTCTCACTAGCAATATTACTTTGTCATTCTACCACTCACTACCCTTCTCACCTGCCGAATGCCACATATTTCTCCCGCACTGCTTCCCAAAATAATTTCTCATCCACTTGCCTATCTTCCGTTACTCTCACCTTTGCCATTCGACATTCAATATTTCCTGGAATTTCTTCACACAAGTCTCTATTCAAGCTCGCTTACTTTCACTACCCTCTTTTCACCCATATCATAACCTCTTTTCTGAAAACCACAGCAAATCTTCACTCTCACCTCCATCAGAAAATAATAATACATCCCACCATCTTGCCCTCTCAGCACATTCTTCTCTAAGAGTCTCTTTTTCTACGCCTTTTATTTAGTACATAATCCAATTTTGTCTTCTTATCATCTTTCCTACTTCATGTACAGTTATGTATGTTCCTCTTTGTGAACCAGGTATTCATAATCATTAGGCCTTTTTAAGGACACAAATCCAGAGGGTGTTCACAATATCTTTTCATCTTACTGAATACCCCCACGTCCCCTAATTATACCCTCAATTATCATATTATCTATTTTTGAATTGAAAAAGTCATCACCAGTACCGATCTCTGGCACCAAAACTGCTCACACACTCCCTCATCTGCTCCTAAAAGACTTTCTACTCTTCATTATTCTTCTCTTGGCTGGGTGCATGTACATAAACATGAATAATTGCGCAACTATAGTAATGCATATTCTATCCACATCAGTCTGAAGCTCACTTCCTCACCCTCTCTCACGCGGAAACCTCATGCAAACCCACCAACCGTTGACCTAAAGAGTTTGACCCCTACCGATCACAATATAACGCATGAACTCCAAGGAAAATGGTCCAGCGATCTACATATATATGTCACCATTCTCATCAGTAACACTTTATGATGTGACATACTTGTTTTATCCTTGATATTGTGTTACATCATTATAATAAGACTGACTGAAGAGCTGCAGTGTTTGTTAGCCCGAAACGTTTCATGTACTTCAAGAATAAAGTGAAAATGAAAACTGGACATTCAATCTCCACTTTATCTGATGAAGGAGAACGTGGGGTGACAATATTGAAAAAAAAAGCTATTGAATGATATATATATATATATATATATATATATATATATATATATTATTGTTATTATACT
>JAYMFT010148461.1:0-12672 GCA_038088735.1 Panulirus argus
TTTTTTTCTCTCTCTCTCTCTCTCTCTCTCTCTCTCTCTCTCTCTCTCTCTCTCTCTCTCTCTCTCTCTCTCTCTCGCCTCCATTTTATTATAGTTCCATCCCCTTCAAAGAAAAAAAAATGAGGAAGTTCTTAAAGCCATCTCAACTTTGCCCTCATCTCGTCACGGTAGTTTGTAGAGGAGTCCTCATAATTATCCCCATTTGATGTCAGGGATTGCCCGAAGCCGTGCGCCTAACTAAACTTGCCAGATTGATTTTAGGGACGTTAGATATACTGGATAGCACCGCAGTCAAAAAGAATCCCATACTTTGTAAACTTGGGTGTCCAGTTTTGAGAATAGGTCCACACACACACACACACACACACACACACACACACACAAGCACACTTTCACCTTAGCAACTTGGGACGTAATAAGAGCTCTGGGTGTGAGGAAATCAAGTATTTAAAGTGACGGTCTCATGGTTGTGGTGGTGGAGGGGGTGGAGGGTGGGGGGCGGTAGGTAGGTGCCAAGTACAATATGCTGAAAGTTTTGATGGTCCTTTTTGTAGAGGTTTACAAACAAGGACTGAGATTTATTAAATGGAAAGTTTAGAAATAAAAGAATAGATTCATACATAAGTGATAACAGAAAATGAAAGAAAACAGATCGTATGAGAAATACGCAACTCCTCCAACTGACACTCCTGCCTAACAGCCTTCAAATTTTTTTGGGAGGGATAATTTCATTTTTATTGGTACCCAACTTGTGTTTGAACATCTTAAAAGTTGTGTGAATTAATTTCTTTTCTTTTTCATTTTGATAAGGTTGTTCATAACCTTGCTTGAACTTGATTAATGAGAACATAAAAAGAACAAAGATGAAATCGAACTCAGAGAGGAGATGTAATCGTGGAAACACCACAAGCAAAACAGAACCAGTTCCTGAGGCTTGGAAATCGGCCAGAGTAACACCGATATACATTCAACAGAGGTTATGTCCCTGCACGGACTTGCTGTCGGTCTGTAGTCTGTAAACTTAAGGAAACCATCATGAGAAACAAGATTGTAGACCGTTCAGAGAATCACCACTTAATATACGATTCGTAAGTTTGGGTCTCGACTAAATCGTTCATACCTGACAAATCTGCCTGATCTCCTTTGCGATGCAGTCAACATGAGTGACGAATGTAGAGCGGATGTCGTCTGCTTAGATTTTTTGAAAGCATTCGAGAAATGTGCCCTGTCAAGTTATTTGAAAAAGTTACGTCACGTGTTATAGATGGAGTTGTACTTCGGTGGTGGGAAAGTTAGTTAACCCGGCCGTAGGAAAGTAATTAACAGTCGAGCCTTAGAACGGTTAGACGTAACAAGTGGTATGCCACAGGGATCAGTTTTGGGACCAGTTCTCTTTCACATAAATAATAGTGGCCATGATGATTTGCCGCCTTGAAAGATATCAAAATTCGAAGGCATTATGAAGCTGGGAAATAAAGCTACAACATGAAATGAACGCCTTGAGCTTCAGAGTGACATAGACAAACTGGTGACCTGGGCTCACAAGTTAAAAGCGAATTTTGATTTCATCAGGTGCAAAGTTTTACACATCGGTGGTAAAAATCGAGAAGACAGGCTATTGTACGAATTCTCAGAAACTACAAAAAGTACGTGAAGAAAATATTATTATCATTACTATTATTATAATTATCATTATTATTATTATTATTATTATTATTATTATTATTATTATTATTATCATTATTATAATTATTATTATCATTATTATTAAGATACAGACAAAACACTTTGAAGCTAACCCGACACATTACCTCTCCAGAGGTCACAAGGATCCTTTCTCTTTTCCCCAGACAAAGATATACTGAAGACGGCGAGAGTTATTGCCTCAAGACGATATATTCACTGGGTTAAAGGCCAGGGATCAGGCGTAATAAAATGCGCATCTATATGCGAACGAGCGCCTCCAGCCGGATTTATATGCGGGCGTCCAGTGTTGGTAAAGATCTTAAATTCTCTTCCTGCCATGTTGCGGCGGGCTTACTTGCCTAGATTTTGATGTTATGTTACCAGAACAACTGCTACTACTATTACTACTATTACTACTATTGCACACACACACACACACACACACACACACACAGTATTAGGGACGGGTCACAGTTAAACAAGGCCTCGATATGAGTATCATCTGCCAAGGGAAGCAGTTAACCTAGTTAAATCGATTAGAGCTAAAGCACACTTTCTCCCCTGTATCTCCATCCACTTGAAATAATGTGTTGTTCGGATTTGAAACGAAACATTTGTCAAATATGGTCTTAATAGTATCTGCGTGTGTTTCTTTTATCGACAGCTCTAACTGGTAGCTGATTCCATACAGTAACTAGTACTGTTGAAGAAAAAGTGCTTCGCCTTACTCGAAGTAAAACGATTGCCCGCGAGTGAAAACAAACAAATCTAGCCTCAAGTATCTGCTTAGATCGAGGGCATCTGGGACTTTGATTGTTTTGAATACTTGCATTAAATCATCTTCTAACCATCATTATTCTAAGTTCTCACAGGACTTATTTCTCTGTCCATTACGTAACGCTATCAGCTTCAAGCCAATACCTACCACCATCATCCTCAATACAAGAAATCTGTAGTAAGATCAAGAGGCCGAGGAGAGGTTGGGTACGTATCACGCAGAAGGTAAGAACTGTAACCGGTGAGAGATTAAGATGGGGCGAAGATTTAAGAAAAAAGGAGACGAGAGAGAGGAGAGAGACAGACGAGGGAAGTGGAGGACCATTAACGGAGAAAGACCGGTGTGTACGGCACTGACGGAGGACATATTTTGGATCTCCGACCCGGGCGAAAATCTCGGGGATCCAGTCGAAGCCGTCGGCGAGACGGGGAAAGGAAGGATGGATGAGGGGAGGAGATAAATGCGAAGGAGTTAGTAAAGATAAGGGAGACACGTAAGCGTAATTTATGGTGTAAAGACAGCGGGTGTATTGTGTATTAAAATGATAATGTGTGTAGCTCACGGAGGATTGGGTCTGATTTATCGCGTGTGGCAGTTCAAGGAAAGAGCATCTGTGCCTTGTCATTTAATGCATTATTTTGTTGTTATAGTAAAACGAATGATGGAGAAAAAAAAAGCATTTAGTCTCGTGCATAAGAATAATTGGTCAAGAAGACTGAAATAGTTATATGGTGTAAAGAATGAATTCGGTTGAAGACAAATTTGTGGTTAAGGAGACACAGGGAAATCTGCTGTCACATAAGGTTCCGGTGTGTTCTGTGGTTGTTGGTGGTGGGCTGGGGAGCAGCGATGGCTTATGAAGAGGATGGGGTGGGGTTGGAGCCGTCCAGGTGTGTCGTCTGTGCTGTATATGTATAGAGGTGGGGGGGATGGCGACAGGCACGTATCAGAAGTATTTGATAAGACAGACTTGTTTCTGAGGTTAGGGGGAGGCGAATTCCGTCCAGGATTTTCAGACTATGTTAGGGAAAAACGAACTGGGTTTAGAAATTGGCTGAGGGAGATCATTGTGAGAGCTGGGATTGCTTATACAATAAGTTGCCGAAGAAACAGAAGAAAAAGAAAAAAAAATGCGAGTGTAGAGGAACGTAGGCATGGAAGGCATATGGAAGGGAAGAAGTAGTTCTGGATGCCTCAGGTCAAGAAGTGATTGGAACGTCTTAACTTTCCTGCGAGAAACGAGATACTGAGGAGCACAAGATCACTCACAGAAAGAGTGGTTGCTAGTAATGCTGATGTATAAATAAGACCTTTTTTAAGAAGGTGTTGGGGTTGGGAGCAAGGTACCGAGTACTTTCCTATGAGAGCTTACGGCGAGATCTTGACCTGAAGCAAGGGTTAGCACGTAGAGAGTAGGAGCTGGCATGAAAAAGGTTTTGTATAGGTAGATAACCTGTGAAATCATGCAAATTAATGAAATCATGTCTTGTGAGAAAGTCAAAGGAAACTGTTTGTGAGGCGCAGATGATGGACAATGAGGAAGTGGTGGTGGTGTGTGGGTTGAGTGAGGTTGTAAAGTTTTGTGGATAAAGGAATGACAGCATTGCGTAAGACGAGTGGCAGTAGGTGTGAGGAAGAGCTGGTGTGCTTGTAGAAAAATAAAGCGTGGGAGACACAAACCAGAATGAAATTGCGTAAAGGAGACACCTGTGAATGATGTGTTGGAAGGACGTGATACGAGGGAGAGCAGGTCTTTCGCTGAGAACACAGAGTGATAAAGATGAATGAGTGAATAAATGAAGGGAAGGTACTTAGAGTGCATTGAGGAATTTTCATTTCGGGAAGTTGGAATTGCCTAAGTAACAGTACACCTCTCGTGCAAAGTGCAGAAATTTTTTCGACTTTATTTTTCATTTGTTTAATTTTGAGTGGTTGTTGAGTTGTAAGAGGATTTGTTGAAGAGCGTGGTCACTTGGGAGTCTTTCCATTCCAGAGAGGGCTAGTGTGGACTTAATGATCTTAGGGGCTTCTGAGGTGTATAAAGTAAGGAGAGAGAGAGAGAGAGAGAGAGAGAGAGTCTGAAGGTACGGAGAGGGAAACATTATTGAGGTGCAGACACCGGTACACCGAAGGTCTGGCTCTGGAGACGCTGCTCAAGATGTGAATGACAGTAATTAAGAAGGCAAGACCTTTTCTTTTAAAAAGTGAAGAAATTAATTGCTTTTGAATATAATACCGCAAACCCTTACAGAAAAGTGGAAGAGGGCAAGCGTTACGTCTGTCTGCAAGAAATGAGACGGGCAGGATGCGCTGAACTACTAACCGGTCATCCCGAAGAGTGTGGTCAATAAAGATATTGAAAAAGACAATCAGGAAGCAGTTGAATGACCTCTCGTAAAGGAGAAACTTCCTAAGTGAGAGCAAACACGGGTTTCGTGGGAAGGGAGTCATATATAACGAACCTCTTGTGTATATCTGCGAGGAAGTGGTCATCGTTTTTAACGAGAGAGAGAGAGAGAGAAGGCTGGATGAACGGTCTGTGCATCTGGATTGCTAGAAAGCATTTGACACTGCAGGACGTAAGAGGCTGGTAAAGGCATTGGACGTAATCATGAATTCCAGGTTATTACCAGAAGATGAAAGTTTAAAAACCAAACACATTATTAGTCAGTCTGTAGGTAAACTTTGGAGATATAAAGGAAGACAGAATCACTAAAAGCGGTAGTAACCTTCATAAGTGTTAACTCTGGAGTATCGTAGGCTACACTTGGCAGGAAGCAGTGCTTGAAAAAGTGCAAATGACACCCACACGTTCGGCGCCTGCCTCGAAAAATAGAAGGAAAGACTTGTAAGTCTGAAGTTGAATTCTTCCAACCTTCGAAGAGCCAGGTATAAGAGATGACATGATCGTAATGTGTGAATATGTGAAAGGAGTAGAAGAGATAGATGAGGGGCATTATGTAACACACGGTCGAGGAGGAAGGCAAGAGGCCATAGCTATAAATAACATGAACCGGGAGGAAGGAGGAAGAATATGAGGGGATTCAAATTCCCTAATATAGAAGCTGAAAGGTGGAATTCATTACTAAAATTGCGAGCTAAGAGTATTCATAATATGAAGAAAGACATGATAATGTAATAAAAGAGAACGGGACATAACGAGCATTGCTCAGCCCTGTAGAATAACACTTATGTAAGGTGAGAACACACACACACACACACACACACACACACACACACACAAACACCAGTTGTTGGGGACCGCCTCACGCACACCGTACATTCCTCACAGGGCGACTTTTCCCCTCTCATCCATCTGCCGAGCCTGACACTCCCAGTCCTGAACTACCTGCCGCCGAGCCTTACCAGTCCCAGCCCCAGACCATCTGTTGACCCCTGACACATTCCGAGTCATGAACTCTTGCCGGGATGCGTTCCTCCCTGCAATTTTCACGCAATTTTGCCCTCGTTCTGGGACCTGTCACGCCGTCGTCCCTACCTGCAGTCGTCACACAGCCCTGCCCTTGCTCTGAACGTACACAACCAACCACCTCCTTTCATCTGTCGTCTCCCAGCCAGCTTCTCAGATTCAATATCTACTCACCCCTCTGTAATCAGGTATCCTTTTCAGCTGAGAATGCAGTTCTCTTATTAGAATTACTCGTATAACCATACCTGCTACTTTATATTATCATATTCTTAAGCCCTCTCTCACTCTTGATCTAATCATAGATAATCTTTTACCATTATCAGCTCTTACATGGGAATTACCCGTATACCTTCCATGCTGCCAGTACTCCTTTGTATCCAACACCTTACAAACCCATGGCCTCTCTTTTGCTACTAGTACTACCCCCATCTTTCCGCTCGCCTCTCCCGTTCCTCTTCTCTCTCCCTTTCAGTAGGAGCAGGCCCCTCGGGAGGAGGATATTCACACACTAAGAACCATCATTGGCGACTTCTTTGGGGACCTGGATTCTCGACGCCACTGGCGGTATATATTGTTCGCTCGTGGGAGGAGGGGAAATAGAACCGAATACCCGTTCAGTTTTCATCCGATCCACCTCGCAGAAGGCTCGCCAGTTCAAGAATTACTGAAGCGCTGCAGTTTATACCGCCATAAACCTTTACCGTTAGTCCTTACTTGTCCCCCCTGAAAACGTCTGGAGAGAGAGAGAGAGAGAGAGAGAGAGAGAGGATGCTCCTCGAGCTGCCATCGCTACATGTTGGACTGTGGGTCGGAGGAGTGAGGCATTATAAGCTCTCGTCCCCCTCTCTCTATATAATTCAAGAACGGGGGAGTGAAAGTCGGTACGAAATGGATGCGTTATATAATCCGTACACCTTAGTCGCCTCAGGTAGTCGTGAGGCGCCCTTATCTGGAACCCGAGTCCTGTTGGGGAAGGGGAGGGGGTGGCGGCGACCTGCTGCAGGGGGTAGAGAGAGAGGGGAAGGAAGGGGGAGGGGGAGGGAAAACCTTTTGCCGAGGGAAAGAGATCTGCTGCTGGGGAGGTAGGGTGGAAGGGAAATTGATTAGAGGACATCTTTCTAATGCTGGGAGGGGAATGGGAGGCGACGTGTTGCTCCGGGGCCGGGAAAACGAGACCCACAGGGAGAGGGAGAGGTCGCGATAGGATCATTGCGATCGACTTCAGGTAGCGACGATATCATCGACTCCTAGGGACTGCTACCGACTCCTGGGGACTGCGACAAACTCCTGGGGACGGCGACCGACTCTTGGCGACTGCTACCAGCTCCTGGGGACGGCAATCAACTCCTTAGGGGTGAGCGTTGGATTCCCTGGGAGCAGCGACCTGTACATTTTGGTGTCGCTGATCCTCCACCGTGCACTCCAACATTGACTTCCTGTGTTGCCACTTTTTCCTCTTTGTCCCTCCAAAAATTCAACACACTCTCATGGTCTTGCTCTTCTTGCTTTCCTCCAAGATCGCTAACTATACTCCTTTTTCATAATTCTTCTCCTTTTCTTCCTCATATTATGCTGCTACTTCTTCCTTCTCTCTCTCTCTTTCTCTCTCTCTTCTCCCCACGAACTCCTTCCACCAACGCAATTATCCCGCATCGTCCCATAAAAAGCTCATTCCTTCTTCCGGATAATTTCAGAATTCAGCGATTCATGCGAAAACTTTTGGAATGACGTTATTAGATGCCCAGATAGAGAGAGAGAGAGAAAGAGAGAGAGAGGGAGAGAGAGAGAGAGGGAGGGAGGGAGAAGGAGCGACAGCATAGCCTTTGAGCGATTATTGGAGCTCAGTCTTTTGTTGAGAAAGTTAAAAGGGAGAGGCTTTTTGGATCAGGCTTAAGTTTGTGCATCAGGCCTGGGGAGGGGCTGTTTATATCTGTCCACAGACACACACACACACACACAGAGTGTTGGGGCGTGGTTGGAACTGCCGGAAAAGCATTTGGCGCAAATGTTTCAAAAGAAGATCGTTGTTGACGAAGCCGGATATTCAGGTAGGAGTAAGGCGGAAGGCTCTCTCGATGGATAGAAGGATTACCTCAGTGGAAGTGAGCCCCTCTGTCTTTCTCTCTCTCTCTCTCTCTATCTATCTATCTATCTATCTATCTATCTATCTATATATCTATCTACCTGTCTATCTATCTATCTATCTCTTTGAGTGGGCATAGAGACGTGACCCACCTCAAACAATGGCGCCGGCCAAACATCTGGGCGGGCATAAGGGGCAAATTATTCTAGAGGGAGGGGTGGGTCGGGTCGGGTCGGTCGGTCGAGGGTGGACCGGAATGGTAGCCGGAATGTGTTAAGGCATTGGGAAGCGGCGGCGGCGGCGCCGCCCGCCCGATTTGAATATCAATTGCGATACCCATTCCATGCGACGTCTGGCCGGGCCAAACCCAAGATGGGAATTAGCCTAGAATGGATGGTGTCAACTTCCATTTCCGGGGGGAGTGGCGGCAAGTGGAGTAACTCGGAGCAGATAATTCTGTGCACTTCACACCTCGTACCCCTCCGTCTTTTTCTGGATCGAGATTTTCTCTCGAATTGTGGCGTTGGCGCATTTTCTACGTTAGGTATGCCAGGTGTATACCATTTCTATACATTCTCCGGTGGATTGGATGCCTATTGCGCTTCTGTCAAGGGTTTGCGGTGTGTTTCATAGACCAGGAATAGGAGCCACGAGAAGGGTATTTCTGTTTAGGAAAAGTCCGCCAAGCTCTTAAGAATTCGGGGCTGATCTGTGTCTAGAGCCGAATACGGAGGAAAACAACGAATTTGATACGTAACACACACACACACACACAGTTTGGCCCTTGGATTTCAGGTATTCTTGGTAGACACTGATGTGTTGAGCATTAAAGCGAGAGGAACAGGAGAGTCTTGCGTAGTTACCTTTCCGATAAGGAGACTCCCTTGATAGCTCAATAATGTTCACAAATACCTACCGTTCGATTCATCTAAAGTCGGGGAACAGATGTGACAGTATACTGCCTATAAGCTGCTTTAATCCTAGTGTAGTATTAAAGAAGAAAATATCTGTCTCTAGAAAATTATGAGGGACTGTACAGCTACCCACGGAATCTGTTTTTCATGCTCATACGGGAACTGTTGACGCGATGAACGAGTTCGTACGGCACCTGTATTGTGACTTTCGGTAGCCGTAAGTGCGAGAAGGTTGGCTCTTGAGAAGAACCCGTTTAACAAAGTGACGATAAACGTCGAGGACTAGAGCACTGCCATTCATCCAACCAGCGTATTAACGAGATGCTTCCAGCAGACGGGGTGGAAGCGAATTACAGGAGGAGATTCAGACTGAATAATGCGACATTCGGGATTGCCTCGTTAGTAAGACATACCCATAACTCTCGTGTGTTAACGTACGTAGACAACAGACTCTCAGATCTGCCTTCCCCGCTGCAACCTGGAAGACAGTGGAGACCCCAGACCAGGACCTGTGGGAGAGCTGCTCGAACGACAGAAACTAAAACCTCAGTCCAGGTCTGCGAATCGATGGAGGTTACCAAAGGATACTTTGACGCCTCTCGACCGCTGACCTGTTGATGGGACGATCACGACAAAACACGGGCGTTCCTCCGCGAGGTTACTCAAGCGTTTACATGTACCACTACTGACAGTAACAGACTCATCTGTTTACGGAGCAGTGGCAGCATGGACCCAGACAATCATATGATACAAGCCTCGCCCCCATAGCGCTATTAACAGCTAACATGGAAGGAGTAAGCTTTCCACAGTTCCCTTACCAACTAACGCATCAGGCAACGTTATGGAGCATGCAAAGAACCGTATTATTTTTCTGATTTAAGACAAAAGTTCCAGCCATGGGAATAAGTCTTAAGCGAGGCTACAACATGATTGAGAATGAAGGGATTTATGAACAAGAAAAGCAAGAATAGTTTCAGGGTCAAAATGGAAAAGAGAATGAGAAGAAGTGAGTGACGAGAAAGAGTAATGAAAAGATAGGTTTTTATTATAAGCAGGAAAATGAGACATTGAATCTAGCCCAGTAATTTAGACTTAATGAGACAGAAAGGAAAACCAGGTGAGTGTGTGTGTGTGTGTGTGTGTGCGCGCGCAATTAATAGTCCCTTGGTAACGTCTTTTTCAACATCTATTCGCAGCTCTTCTCCACCTTGGACTAGTAACATTATTTTCAGCAACTCTGCCCTTATTTTTTCGGCGTCAGTTTTACCACTTGTCATGAAGAAACTTGTGGTACGACCCTTGAGCTCGTAGGCACGACCCTTCGAGCACGTGGGCACGACCCTTTGAGCACGTGGGCACGACCCTTCGAGCACGTGGGCACGACCCTTCGAGCACGTGGGCACGACCCTTCGAGCACGTGGGCACGACCCTTCGGTAGGATGGTTCAGGAGCAGAAAGGCCCCTTAGGGCACCATACCCAAGGGTCTTCCCAACGGTTCAAGTGGTTGAGGTCAGTGTAGTTACCCCAACAAGAACAGGAGGTTCCGTGTGGCCACTGGTGGCCATTGTGTGGCCATTCTTGTTATCACCAGTTCAGAACTGCTCACCTTGCAAGGCCACTGCGGCCACCGAGGGGAAGGGGCCATTGTGGTCATCACAGGGGACCACCGTAACTACAAAGGGGGTCACTGTAGCCACACACAGTGGGGATGCTGTGGTCACAGAAGGGTCAGTGTGGCTGTATGAGACAGGTTCATATAAGCCTCTCATATAAGCCTCTCATGTTGACTAAGCAAACAGCCCGGGCACGCCCAGCAATATTGGCAGCATGGATGTGCAGGTGTGTATGTGTGTGTGTGTGTGTGTGTGTGTAAATTCTCATACACCTCCACATGATGAAGTTGCACTTAGAAAAAGATCAGAGCCAGTGAAACACAAGTCATAGAATGGAAAAGAAATATCAGAATCATCGTGAAATAATCAAAAAGGGGAAAAAATTGAAAATCAGACCTTCAAAATCACATTTCTACGGAAGGAACTAAACAGTCTAAAGATGGTGACCCCTTGAGGCTAAAGATGTACGACGCTGACGCAGAGTGAGGCAAAATTGATAGTAATATAAAGATCAATATTGACGTTGCTCACGGTGGACTTGATGCCATGCTGTTACGGCGCCACACACACCTTCGGCAGCCCTCAGGCACTCGCGATGGTTGCGGCGTTATGAAGTACGTGGTACTGGAGACAGAGAGAGAGAGAGAGTTGCTCTGAGCGTACTGTCACCTCCCTCCCTATGGAAGAGCAGAGGGGATGAAAATAACGATCAAACATCTTATTATCATCTCGCAAAGAAAATGCTACATTGTTTCCCCATACAATGAGCGGCAGCATATTGTGCCTCAAATCCTTCTCCAGTAGCCCTTCATGTTGTACCTGCTCGAAGAACAACAACCAGAACGCGGTCCCATCCATCTGAAGCACACAAGAAAACTGTACTGTTCTTCAGAAGAAAGACCATTTGATTTCCTAATATAAAATCCTAATTTTATTCTTCGGACTAACAATAATAAGGAAACTTGTAGCTTCCCGCAGGAGGACACGGGACCAAATGGCAACATTATTCAGGGGAGCAGATAGGGAAGGGGTAGCAGGCAAAGAAGAGGTGAAGAGGAGATGGAGCGAATGTTCTGAAGGACTTCTGAATGTGTAGGATGATAGCCGGGTGTTCTGGACGCGGAAGTATGTGAAGCGAGAGAGTTTGATTTGGTGGAATGCCTTGCTTTAAGATGAAATGCGACAGAGTTGCACAGGTGGAAGTGCTTGCAGTTGAATTTCTCAAGGAAAGGGACGACTATGGTGTTGATTGGTTTGTTAAGATTTCCATTGTGTATGTGGATCATGATGTAGTGCCTGAGGATTGGCGGATTGCCTGTACAGTGCCACTGTATAAAAGGCAAGGTGGAATTATATAGATACACAGACTTCACAGACCCAAGGTTCAAGCGAGGCAGTCTGGCCTTAACACCGCCGAGAAAGATGCAGTTCCTTTAAGGTCAGTAGAAAAATGTATCAAGGCAAAGCTCTCTCTCTCTCTCTCTCTCTCTCACCCTACGGCAACACGCCGGACGGGAAACGGGTAAAAAATATGTAAAGTATAAAGGTGAACGTTCGTTGTACAGACATGTAAATCTGTTGAGTGTACCTGAAAAGTTTTATGGGAGCTACAAGAAGCAGTGAGGAGTTTCTGAATTGGAGATGGAAGGATGGAGTGAAAGATGTTTTTAGTGATCGGGGCCTGATCTTGCTGGGTGTGCATGGGCAGAGCGAATTGAAGCTATGTGCTATAGAGGGAGCGACGAGCTTTCAATGGGTACACCCAGGGCATATGAAACGGTCAGGGGAAACAACGGAAAGGCCCGTAGGGCCTGGTTGTGGACAGGAGCTCAGGTTTCGTTGCATTATACATTACAGCTCGAGGGTGGATGTGAACGAATGAGGCCTTTTTTTCCGCCTGTTCCTGGCGCTACCTTGCTGGTGCGGGAAGTGGCGGACGAGTATGAAAGTAGAAGAAAGAAGATCATGTATACTGTAATATTCAGTTTCTTTCTGAAAGATGTAGGAGATTAAGAAGATGCATGTTAGGAAGATACTTTACCCGTTACTGCGGCAAATTTGCATCGTAAAGAAATTGACTTACATGACGAGTATTAGGTTTACTGAGGGGAAAAAGGAGAACTGATTTTGCTTGCTGAGCCCAAAGCGTTACTTGAATTCTCATAAC
>JAYMFT010148472.1:0-12671 GCA_038088735.1 Panulirus argus
TATATATATATATATATATATATATATAGATAGATAGATAGATAGATAGATAGATAGATAGATAGATAGATATGATGGAATCTTGATAGAACAGACGCAGAGGGTCAGATGTCCCTCTGCCCTGCTGTGGTGAAGAGAGATTTTCACTAACTGTAATTATCATGAGCGATTTTGTGGCCGTCCATCACTGAGGCATAGTGTCACTGTGGAGTTTACGGATGAATAACATAATGAATTCTTCACGCGTAAATGCCAAGGTAGACTTACACCACAAGAGCATTTTATGACAATCGTAGTGATGATGAAATGGTTATGTACACGAGTCTTAAATATCACAATATTATCTTAACCCTGACCAACTTTCTTTTCTTACTTTCCGTTTGTATTAGATGGTCTGAACGATAGAATATTCATGTCTCGAACTTTACAGCTCATGCATCTTATGGTTCTCACCTAAAACAACCTTGGGATTTGCATAGATGAGCAGACTCTGATGCCGTATTTCACAACGGGTTCCGTTCAAGTCTTCACGAGTGGTCAGCTGTGCCTCATCCTTGCATTAGGCTGCCACAGGTGTGTGTGTGTGTGTGTGTGTGTGTGTGTGTGTGTGTGTGTGTGTGCGTGTGTGTGCGCAAACATCACCAGTGATACAGTGAAGTATCATTAAGAGTAATGAGAACTCACAGCACACACTCACTCACACACAGCTGACCCCAGTGGGAGCACACAGCAAACACGCAGTAGAGCGGGAGCTCACAGCACAAACGGTTGAGTGGGCTGGCACTCTCAGCTCACACACACACACACACACACGCGCGCGCACACTGCTTGAGTGGCTTAAGAATGTGTGTCCATAGAGTTAGCACACAAGCCTGTTTGGCAGCAGCAAATACTTGTTCCTGGGAGAGACAACTACGTCCCTTCCCTCCCTCCTTCCTCCGCTGGAGGCGTCGGATGTCCTTCACCTTCCGATATTAGAACACGAACTTTGAAAGGGAAATGACCATGATCATACATATATGATACATATGTAGGTATGAAGCCATGAATACATATATATATATATATTATATGTATATCAGAAAAACGTAGATTATATAAACAATGTTCTCTAGTACGCAAAGATTAAGTGACTGACTTCCATGGTAGTTCAACGAGTTTGCAAATGAGGTACGTACGTGGTTCCTGTACCTGTCTTCCTCTCTCATCACTCAGGCTTCTCCATCCCTGACCTGACGACGCGGGACGGGCGTCGGGGATCCACAGCAGTGGCGTACATCAAGCCAGCCTCCTCCCGCCCCAACCTGCACGTAGCCTTCAACGCCCACGTCACCCAGGTATACTCCCCACCTAAGTATACTCTGCACAGGTATAAACGTTACTCAGGTATGATCGCCACCTAGGTATACACCTTAACTAGGTACACTCTTCATTCAGAAAGACTCCTTACTTACGCAAGCATTTTTGCCAAGTTAATCCTTCGAAGAAAGTCTTTCCTTCATGCAAATAGGCAAACCCTTAGACCAATACACAGGTATACAAACCACCTCGATTTACTTGTCACTTTGTAAACTTATGACAGACATTCGTCATTAAAGTAAACTTTTCTTTTAGGTATTCTTGGCCAGCAAGTACAGTTTTCTCCTGAGTTTGCATATCATTCAGAAACACAAGTAAACTTGTGACGTTGATATATCCGTCATCAATCAGGTATACACCACACAGGTATAGCATACTCATCAGGCCAGTATATTATGTTTGTTTATCATAAATTATCATTACAATATTGTGATATTGTCAGATATACTGATTACTCTGCTATACAACCAATCCAGGACTACTTGGTTAGCCAGATGTACTCATTAGCCAATTACATTCATCACCAAGTCATCACCCAGATATACGCACCGAGAAACATCATACAAATATACCTGTTTCTCTCATATGATTATAATGAGACAATCGTGTAAAGAAAAATGCAGTATGTATCATCATAGGTACAGAAAATGTTTGGATGCTTTCTTTCTATATACATATATGTGAGCCATACATTCTGAATCAAATCTTGCTCTCGTATTAAATATCTAACTCTTTCAACTACTCATGACAGATTGTCTCTCATTTCAGATACTGATTGATGATCAGAAACGAGCAATAGGAGTCCGTTTTGAACAGAGGGGAAAGGTTTGTACTGTTGACTGGATAAAATCATTACTCCCACACTTGCTTTCACTAATCCTGGAGACACTGAGGAAGGAACGCCACCAGCGTATCCCCTGTGTGTCCTAAGGGGGCGAGTAAGATGAAGCGGGAACAGAGGGGGATCGAAAATCCTCCTTACTAACACATCTTTGATCAGTTTCTTGATTTTTTTTATACCCGAGGCTCCAATCACGGACAAAAGTCCACATCCTGGTTAGGCCTTAACTGAAATAGGAACAGGGTTAAAGAGAAGGAGAATAAGAAACGAAGGAAGATAATATAAGAGTCTTGGAGGAAGTGGAAAAACAGCCTTTTCGATATGGTCATAAAGGGTTAAAGAATCCTAAAGCTTCGCGGTGTGGGAAAGAAACAGACATCATAACGGCCCACCCTTGTGTTACCAACGGCCAGAGTAATCATGGGATGCTGCAGCTTACCAGGTATTGCAAGAGGTTTGCTGCACATGAACCGTTTCCCTAAATCTGTTTTCTCTCTCAGTTCAGTTGTTTCTTTTAAGAATATCTGTTTCTAATATTTTTCAGACCAACCTATTCATCATTCACTTGATAATGACTACGTAAAAAAAGTAGTATTTACTAACCATTGCTTTTCTTAATTGTCTGAGTGTAAATAAATAATTATTTCAATTAAAGACGTTTCGTAAATCAGTTCTTGTATATTCTCCATCACCGAAATTGTGTATCAGTTTGTGCCAGCCATATACTTTTGGTAATGGTTTTTGTAACATCGTAAGAGAGAAAAAAAATGGTAACGTGAATCCAAAGACGACATGTAATTCAAACTAAGACGTTAAGTGAATCTGACAAGTGGCCATAAAGAAGACATCTCACCCATCGTTTACTGGCAGGTGCGGACGGTTCTTGCGCGGCGCGAGGTCGTGGTCTCAGCAGGGGCCGTGGGGTCGCCTCAGCTGCTGATGGTGTCTGGCGTCGGGCCAGCGGAACATCTTCGAAAACACGACGTGAGTGGCTGGCTGGCTTGCCTACAGCTCTGAGTGTTTATATCTGTCACAGTCCCGTGTGGGATGTCCCACTACACACACACACACACACACACACTGCTGGGTATTCCATGAGGCATTTTTCTGAATAGTACTTCATGCCAGCATCTTTCTAAGACTTTCTTTTGCATAGCTCCTATGTTTAAAAACGCTGATACCAGAAACGTGAAATCGTATCCTCTACGAACGTGGAAAATCTACGCATCTTATCACTTTCTTCCATACGTCTACTCATGTAATGCGTGTCTTAATGCTTTCACAAGCAACATTTTCTGAATTTACAGTAACCTGTTAGATGTGATCATCGTGTTTGCTTAAGATTTTGGTGCCAAGGGGTCATCTCTCCATTATAAATGTGTCTTAGGCTGGTTTACACTGCTACAGCTGAGAAACAAGCAGTCACTACCACATCGGGCACTCTATTGCTCTCGCCTTGTACAACCTAAGCTTCCTTCTCCCGGCTTTACTTAAAGAACATCTAGTTTTATCGTCTCTGATCTTCATGTGTTTTCACACTTCTGAAAACATTCATCTCTGTCTGTTCTCTGCCTAGCTAGGGTTTTCTTTTTCTCTCTGAAATTCCACATATTGCAGAGACGAGGATGTTTGTACAATACTTCTTTTGCTTCTTTCTGGCACCATCGCAGTTTCCTGCACCACTAGAGGCTGCTGTCCTCGAAACCTCAGTGACACTGATCTCGTTCTCTTCCGATACATATATACAGTGACTGGAATCCATGTGAAGGGTTGACTCACTTGTCACACTATGCCTCCCTCGTAGATTCCCGTGGTGCTGGACCTGCCTGGGGTGGGTGAGAACTTCCAAGATCACCCGTCCATCTTCGGCCTCGCCTGGACGGTCAACAAAGGCTCCGCTGATACGGTCTTCCGCATCACTCGTCCTGAGGTCATCAAGGATTACATTGAGAATAAACAAGGTGAGTTTAACTACTCACGCATTTGCCTAGCTTTTTTCACAAGATGAAATAAGCAATCAACAGCTTCCTCCCTTAAGGAACAGTGACTCGTCTATCCTCTATAAAAAACAATTCCTTAGCACGGGCTCCTAGTGTTCAACAGAGGCATCTTAAATAGCATGGTAGTACCTCCAGAAACAATCAGATTATATTTCCTATGACAGTGTTACACGGATGAAGCTGGACACATCTTTAATTGTCTGTGTAGAGTGAGTTCTGTTTAAAGATAAGGCTTCGCCTGGCTGTGGACATGGCTGTCACATCTCCCACATCTGTATCATACTAAGTGTCTTCTTTAATAGCAAATAAAAAACTTAATCCTTAACCACAGACACTTTCCACTGTATTTCCAACGCATCCACATCTTTCAAGATGGCTTTTCTAGCAACACCTAATTACTTTACTTAGCAAATAATCATCGCTCGTTCTTATCCTCTCCAGGTCCGCTGACTTGCCCCTACGGGGTTGAGGTGAACGCCTGGGGCTTTGCGGAGGAGGGGGACCCATACTGGCCTGACGTGCAATACCTGTTTGTGTCTGGGACGCCAGCCTTGGACTACGGCCTGTTCATCACAGATGGCATAGGATACCGGAGAGATGTAAGATCGACCAGGCCAAGTTTCATTGTATATTTCTCAGTTCTAAGAGCTGTAACATGACGATGCTCCTCACTCCCTGAGCTTTCTCATTAACTCATAACGTAAAATAATGTGAGAAGGAGAGTTCCATGACGGAGATACGATGTGGGATTGGCATTAGAAATTACACAGGTCTTTTTATATGGTGCTGAGACACTTCACCTAAAATCGTTATATATTTGTTCAGGTTCTTCGTCGCTACTCGTGATGTGACTCCCATTTCTTCCTCTCATAAACATGCAACGATGATAAGTAAAACAGAAGTATGAGGACAAATAAGAAAGAGACACAAAAGAAAAGGCATTTTAGACAGCTTTGGAAGTGGAGTTATAGCAAGTACAAAATTCATTTTTGAACGGAGAGATTAAATGAACTTTTCCAACTGAACAAATATCATATATTATGGTAATTCACGACCGGGGTGCAGGAATTAATTACAGGCTATTATCATCCACACTACACGAGGCTATCAGTTCTTACCACCAATTTCTAGACTAGGCTCCCTGTACACCACAAAGGCTCTATTGGTCTACCTCTACACTGTATAGTCCTCACTGGTCTACCCGTACACTAACCCAAGCTCCGTTAGTCTACCTGTACACTGAATAGTCCCTACTGGTCTACCTGTACACTATCTAGGCTTTATTGGTCTACCTGTACACTGAAGAGTCCTCACTGGTATATCTGTACACTACCTAAGCTCCATTAGTTTACCTCTACAATGAATAGTCTTCATTGGCCTACATGTAAACCATCTAAAGTCCACTGGTCTACCTCTATACCATACAGTCTGCACTGATATACTATTACACAACGTAGTCTCCACTGGTTTATCTCTACACATCTATGCTCTATTGGTCTACCTTTACATCAAATAGTCCCAAATGTCTACCTGTACACCACTTACACTCCATTGGTTTACCTCTGTACCAGAATATAATAATTTCTCTCTTTCCCCGTAGCCCCTTAATTAGTCTCCCTACTTTGCCAGCTCTTCGCCAAACACTACAAGTCGCTGATTGGATATGAGGGCTTCACCATTGGCCCCATGCTGACGCGACCCAAAAGTAGAGGGAGCATCAGGCTCAGGTCCCGGAACCCAAGGGATCCGCCCCTGATTGACCCCAATTACCTCAGTCATCCAGATGACATCAAAACCTTCATCAGAGGTGATTATCATAGCTTGATGGTTCGTTTTGTATATATTTGTATTAGCAATGATTAGGTTCTTTATGCTTAATGTATATAGACTGTATATAATTGTTCGCCGAGTTTACCCTTACAGTAAGTGCTTCTGATCCTAACCTAGTCCTGTCCTTCATATTCCTGCAATTTTCAGTCCTGCAGGTAATTTTTGTCTTCGTCTCTTGTGTATGTCCGAAACATGGACCCAACGCAGTATTCCTGAACGGAATCGAGTTTGAAGGCCGTAAGAACAGCTTCCTAATTTCACTGACAAAATCTAGAACTCTAAATAGATCTAGAGGCAAGTAAACACTTTGTGAGAAATTACTGACTCATTTTGAGGAACGCTTGTGTCAAGAAGAATCAAACTTGATAGTACAAAGTTTCCAACTCTACGTCTGTCTGTCTGTCTGTCTGTCTCTGTTCATAGTTTTCGTGTCTGCTACAGGTCTCCTTTGGAGGAGGTAGAGAGTAGTGACCACACGCTCTCTCGAGGCATTTTCGAAAGCGGAGAAAAATGTGCACTTAGTGTCGCCTCTCCACCCACACCTGCTCTCAGACGCGTAGGGCAGCGGTTCGAGTCTTACACACAGCAGATGGGCAATAATGTTAAGATAACTGTTTTTTCTTTTTCCTCACAGGCGCGATGTACAATTCTGACAACCAGCAGTAATACCTTTACTCTCTACCGCAGGCATCAGGTTCGCGTTGACCGTTGGCAAAACACCAGCGTTGAGGGTGGAACACGGCGCCAGGTTCCATGACGAGGTACAGTATTTGGCCCCACCCAGACACCCACCCACCCACCCACACACACACACACACACCCATCCACCCACCCATACACACACACACACACAGCAATCAGTTTGAGATATGTGTATGAATGAACAATTTCGAGACGCTCACCATACCCTTACGATACATAGTGTCTTAAAAGATTGTCTGGAATCACAAGTAAAACTTAATATTTACCTTCAGTTCAGCAAATGTTCGGATTACACGACATGATCTGGGTACACAGTATACCCATAAATCTTTTTTACTCATAGATATGTGTATGCAAGTGCATGGAAGGCAATTGGAAGAGTCGGCGGAAGCGAATTCTGCATTCTAGTCTGGACTCTTAACACGTCTTGTATATATGTCTCCATGATACGATGAGTTATTGTTTTTTGGAAGCTCAACACATACTCTCGTAGTCTCTGCGTTGGTAAATACGTCACTATCAAATGTCGTGTTCCCCGCAGCCACTACCGGGTTGCGAGCACCTTCCATGGGGGTCCGACGACTACTGGGCCTGTTACAGCCGTCACATGGCCAAGACCACCTTCCACCCCGCCGGTTCCTGCAAGATGGGCCCTGTCACGGACCCCTACAGCGTCGTCGACCACAACCTCAAGTAAGTGTCCACACTGACGCCACATTTACGATACCTATGGCCTGTCACTGTCCGTTTATTACAGTGACGAACTTAATATCTCCTCCAGGGATGTCTTATGTTTATAATCTGCAGAAATTGAGACATGGGGTGTGATTAGGTTTTCAAGCGGTTGATAAAGAACGCACCAAGAGTAGATGGGAAGCAGAGGCCATCAGTAAATATAAAAAATCTCTTTTGTTTGAATTATGGAACAGCTTTGCAGCTGTTTATATGGTAAGGTAACAGATTGGGCGAAAACTTCTTACACGTGGAGGGTATCTGAGGATCAACTGAATAATGTATAGCTACAGTACTACAGAATGGGAGTTGGGATGAGGTAAGACTTAGCGGCGCCCAGAGTTAGCTGCGCGGCTAGATTTTTTTTTCCTAAGTTCGGAAATCTTGTTAATTATGACCGTCGGAGGCTAAATGTGAGCTAACGTATTAACAATGCAGGTTGGATGAAGTGCATCTTATCTGACTCCCTCCACAGGGTGCGTGGGTTGTCTGGGCTGAGGGTCGTGGACGCCTCCATCATGCCGCTCATCACGACGGGCAACACGAACGCTCCAGTCATCATGATCGGAGAGAAGGCGGCCGATCTCATCAAGGAAGACTGGGGTGCCCCTATACAACCACTCTGATGGGAGGAGACATCCCAACGAGAGACCTCACTCACGTCAACAAAACTCTACTGGATGATGAAGACCCAGCAGTTATTTTTGTACTTTTATATAACTCCGCGACATTCATTTTTCATCGTGTTCATCTATATTTATGGTAAAATGTTTCATCATCATTCTATGTGTCCTGTTAAATTATTCTTATATAAGCCATTGTGATTTTGGCTCAGCAGCGTAGATAGGTATTTCGTACAACACACTAACTCAGGTATTATTATTACACATGGAAAGGACAGGTAACAGGCTTACTAACTGGAAGACATCTCTACACTGATTCCTATAGAATGGTCATTGTTGAAGTTTATCAGATATTATTCTCTTAGGTACTAATTACACTATTGATGTTATGGGGGAATTTCCCTACGTACTCTCTCATCATGGGCCAAATTTTGTTTTAAAATCTCTGAAGCAATTTGCTCTTAATTATATTTAGCAAGGGAAAACAAAGTGACATTAGATGTCATGTAATCTTGATAACCGTGCAAAACGGTGAACTAGAATTACGCACATCGGAGACAGACTAGTTACAGCAGTATAATTAGAATGGTCTTTACAAATGCATGAAAGACTGATGCACTATGTGAATATAAGGTTGTAATGTATCAGCAGTTGCTGTATTGTCTTTAACTCAGAATCAAAACAGCTGTTGCTTGTATGACTATAGTGTGTAGCTCTGATGACTAGTGGGAGCTATTTCCAAAGGGCATTGTTGTTATCTTTCTAAGTCATGATGACGAATCTGTGTGCTATTTTGGAAAGTTCTAAGCTTGAACGCATTTCCAGTGGGGTTGACTGAGACAGCTCACATACATAAGGACGTGTCATTCCCTTATCTTGTAAGTGCTGAATGTGTATATCACATAGGTATGATCCCGAAAACTGAAAGATTCCGATTGAAGCTTTAGTATGGCATTATATTTTACCGAGATTCATTAGATCTACTGTACAGATAGGCTTAGGTCATATAATCGTTCTCTCAAAGTGAGAGAATGCGGGGGAGGGAATAACACAGTGGAAAGAAGCAAGTTTGTGATGGCACATTCATATCCGACAACGATAACCTTTTTCCCATTGCCTCTGACCTGACTTGTTCCCCTGCCTGAGTTCCTGACAGTGAGTAAGGACGGGGACATTGTTCCTCCACTGTGTGTATGAGTGATCTCTTCTTTAATAAAACTTACGATGTTTTGTTCCCGTGTTTGCAATATGGAAAGGCAAGATGCATTGCACTTTCCAAGTGGTCCGAGCGTCTGCTTTTCCTGTAACGTATGTATCCCTAGACGAGGGTCAGCCATATTAAAAGACAGTGTTTTGATTCCTCTGTTTCTGTGATTGAACATAATCATGTGAGTCTTGCACATTTTCTATTTGTCCTAGAGTTCGGACTTCTGATACTCGCTGTGTCTAGACTATTTTTCAGTTAAATCGCTATAATCTGTGACATCATTTCTACCTTCAGTTTTACATCATTACCTCCCACAACTACTACTCAAACCACTTCTGACATCATCCTATCACACTGAAGTCTCATTCAGTTTAAGAGTGTCTTTATCCTTTTGGTGTCTTTATCCTTTTGGTTACTTCTTGAAGAACGTTTGTGTTACCAGCAGACCTATGCCAGTGCCAACACTTAACCCCGTTGATGAAACTGTGATGTGCGAGGCCACACTTTTATCAACACTGATACCAACGCAAAAAAAAAAAAAAACTAATAATACCTCCATAGCCGATGAGGGATTGTATCTTTCTTTAAATATATTTCTGTTTCTCGTCCTATATTCTCATTCAGACAAATTCAAATTGAAGAATTTCTGTGGTGACCTTTATATCATTTTATCTCAATATTCAGTTAAAGGAGACAGTAAAATATGAAGTGTTTAGTCATAAAAAGCATAATACTATTACTGTTTATATCCCTCGTTGACACAGATTACTTAAGCTTATAACACCTCCAATGATATGTGGTATGGCTCTATTCTTTCAATACCTCTTTCTGTTTCTTTCTATATTCACTTCTTTCAGGCAAAGAAATTCAAGTTAACGCTATTCTTTGGTTAACCTTACGACATTTCCTCTCAACATCCAATGAAAAGAGAAAATGAAGTTCAAGGGTGAGTAATCATTATGGGTTTAATAATACTACCTTATGTATTCCCTTGCTGGCACAGATTACACAAAGTAATCACATTCACAAATACAGACGAGGCATTGTATCTTTCTTCAAATACCTCTCCCTCTGTTCCTGTCTTTATCTCTTCTTTCAAAGAAATGCAAATCGTAGCGTTTGTATAGTTACCCTCCTATCGTTTTCTCTCAATATTCACTTAAGAGAGAAAATTAAATTTAAAGGGTAGCTATTGTAATTCTGAAGTTCCCATCGTCATACTAGGTCTAACTAAGCTACAAAAGAATACCATGGATATATTTCATCATTCCTTGCTGGCCCTCACTAGAAACAATGGTCATGCTCATATGCGTCTCTTGATCCAAGATCACTTCAGGCTAGTTATTGATACTCATGTTCTGCAAACCAGCACACTGAATTTAAGTACTGAACTTAAGTAGCATTGTGCAGTGACAACTGCAAAATGAAGAAGAAAAATCCACTGATTCTCATAAAGAAAAAGGTAACATACACACACTCCAATCATCAAGAAAATATATTAGCGGAGCATTTTGTATTCAAACGGCACGTCATCCATTTTCCCCAGCATGTAAGCTACACAGAATATATTTCACAGGAAAGAATTATGTGAATCAGAAAGAATACGTTTGGTTCCTTCGTGTGGTAGTGCATAGGATTGTAATATAATGATGACATGTCGGTATCATCATCAAATGATGAGGAAACGAGATGAACGCTTGTCTCATCATACGTAACATAAATTTTGGATTACTGGCCACAACTGTGCGCTGAACACAAACTAGGACGCTTATTTATTGTTCATTCACTGAAATTCATTGTTTACGTTCAGTTATCATCGTCATTACCAGTGGCATCTACAAGCAAGTCATTCATCGTCATCACCGTGATTCCACACTTATCATCAGTGTCATCTCCAAATCTGATAGTCCATCGTCGTCATCGTTTTCTACAAATTGATCGTTCATCGTCATAACTGTCATCTCCACACTCATCATCATCAGAGTAGTCTCAAAACATTTTTTTTTTTTCATCATACGAATACCAACCAGTGAGTCCGTGTTTTTTTTTTTTTCTGGTGTGAAGAACTTAGGCAGACGTCAGAAGAGCCACAGCACACAACCCTTCAGTAGGGTGGGGCCCTGCACGTCAGAAGAAACCACACCACGCAACCCTTCAGGAGCTGATGAAGCCCTGTATGAGCATTTGCTCGACGTTGATAGTACAGTGACTACCGACTAAAGTTCCCGTTTCCATATGATCATCTGTTATTCTATTGCCTTGTGGTTCACCCAATGGCGTCCGACTAACGTCGCCGATATGTGTTGGAAGCCCGTAAGATATATTAGATAAAAAGTGAAGGAGACAGCTGCTCTCTCCCTCTATCTCTCTCTCCGAAAGAGATGAACACGGCATCGAACTCCTGACAGAGTCTGGCGGCAAACTTTCTACTCTGCAACCATTTTGGGAGACACATATCTCTACTGCTTCAAAAGTTGAGTTGGACAGTAATTCTTCAGAACGTGTCCGAGACACCGAGAGGATTTCAGTGTCGGGTGTCATAAACCGAGCATCTGCGTCTATCTGTAGGAAAACGCAGTAAAGGGGAAGTCGCTTAGCTTTGTTCTATAATAGAAATGTATTATAAACTGAACTGAGTTGAATCAAGTGATTTATTTGTGGATATTTATGGAACTTAACGTTCTTTAGCAGTACAAGTTCTGTGATAGGTCTTGACCTGATACTTAAAGTTTTTCGCTAAATCTATCAAGTTCTGGGGAACGGTGGCCCCGGAAACTTGCGAAAAACCTATGGTAATGCATTCAGGTGGCCCGGACCAAGGGCGCCTGAGTTAGCGTGATGGACAATGGATTCAATAGTGGCCTCGTTGAGTCTACGGTCGATCCGCGATCGTGCTGTTATTTTTTTCCCTTCGGTGACGAAGGGCGTTGTGTGTCGCAAGCTGGATGACGCGGGGTTGTGAAGGATGACATGAAAGCGGTTTACCTGGCAGTGATGAAGAGGTCAGTGGAGAGGGATGATATGTTTAAAGAATTATCCATTTTACAGTTCTTATTGTAGCTTTAACATCCTCCGACGCCACTTCTCGCCACTCCGTTTTAGCTTACTGTGTAGGAGTAAGTGTGTGATAGTCATGCTGTGTTGTTTTGTGTGTGTGTGTGTGTGTGCGTGTGTATTTGAAGGAATGAAGCTTAAAGAAACCGTCTGTGCTGAATAGGTGGGATAAAACCATAAATGCTTTGATTTTTGAGATTCTGAAGGTTCTGCTGAGTGAGAAAAGTCGCAGTCTCTCTCTCACACTCACTCTCTCTCACTCACTCACTCTCTCTCTCTCTCTCTCTCTCTCTCTCTCTCTCTCTCTCTCTCTCTCTCTCTCT
>JAYMFT010148483.1:0-12671 GCA_038088735.1 Panulirus argus
AGGGGAAGAATGGTTTGGAAACGTCTTGGGAGTAAAGTCAGGAGTTGCTGAGAGGACAAGAGCTAAGGAAGGAGTAATGTTGCTAGAGAAAGAAAAAAGGGAGGCATTTGGGCAGTACTTACAGGGAAGGAGTGTAAATGATTGAGGGATGTATAAGAGAAAGCAGCAGGGGGTCAAGAGAAAGGTGCAGGGGTTGAAAAAGAGGGGAAATGAGAGTTGGGGTGAGCAAGTATCAGTAAACTTTAGGGAAAATGAAATGTTGTGGAAGGAGGTAAATAATATGAAAAAAAAAAAAAGGAACAAGTAGGTTTTAACACCTTAGGGTCCTCTTATTACAATATTATTTCTGTTAATTCTGATTGGACACATGCATTTCTATCTCCCTCTTGAAACAACAACTTTGGCACTTTAGGAGAGCTCAGTGATTATCCCTTTAGAGCTTTGTACTGACTTTCCCAAGGATGGGTACTGCTTCTCTGTTTGAGATGCCTCATGTTGCGCTGAATGCATAACACAGGTTATCTTGGCTGGGATGGAGTCCTACACCCCATTTTTTCCTCAGTATTTTTCTTTTCAATTGTGGTGCAATTGCTCATGCTGTAATTCATGTCACATCAGAGACGGTTCATACTGGATCATGAACTCTTCCCTTCTCCTGAAACCCACTCAACTTCCATTCTACTTAGAATCATTGCAAAGTTGTTCTTTCAAGAGCCAAGTGCACATTCATGAATAGTTAGTGTACTGATGATTTAACTTTTTCTGTCAGTCCATTTTGGCCCTTAACCAAAAGCATCTCCATCACCTACAGTTCAACCTTTCATCCTCTTTTCTAACCTGATCAGTATATTACTAACTCTCCAATTGATAAAGAAGCTCTTTTGGCACCCTGTTGTTTTCTAATTGAATTTTGGATGATTCAAACCCTAACCCTCCACCCCCATTCTCCTCCCTGAACCTAAGTGATCTATATTCTCCTCATGCAGATTCTTCTAAACACTTTCCCAGATCCAGGTGGATAAAGCATATGGCTCTGATGGCATACCTCCTAGAGTTCTCAGGGAGTACACCTCTGAGCTAGCACTAATCCTTGCCTGCCTATTTCATCTCTTTCTAAAAACCTAGATTATCTCTTCTGCTTGGTAACACACCTTGATAGATCCCATCCCTAAGAAAAGAAATCACTCTAACCCCTCCCACTATCATCTCATAGCTCTCACTTCTGATGTCTTCAGTCTTTGAAACTCTTCTAAATTCTCACTTTCTGAAGCACTTAGAATCCCAGTCTCTTCTTTCAGATCACCACTATTGGTTACGGAGTGCAAGGTCTACTATTGATCTTTCGTATCTGACTCACCTATGGACCTCCTCTCTCAGGGATCTTAATGAAATTTTTGTCATAGTTTTCAACATTTCCAAAGCATTTAACAACAGGATGTGACATAAATATTGCTCTCTAAACTCCCTTCGTTTGATTTCACTGCTTTTTTCAGTTCCTTTAATACTGGCACCTGAACAAAGATGACAGGAATAACTTACATAACTTCTTTTCTGACTTTCCTTGGGTGAATTACTGTCTCTTATGTGGTGATGCTCTTGTCTCTGCCAAACACATAACAGAGGTTATTCTTGTGGGAATAGAAGCATTTATCCCCTCTTCATCCAACACTACTTCTTCATCCAGTCCATGGTTTAACCGTTCCTGCTCTGAGGTCATTCAGACAAGGGATCAGGCATATTGGGATTGGAAAAGCTCTCCTTCCTCTGACTCCCATTCAGCTTTAATCACTGCCTGTAATTGCTACAAACATGTTATCTGTGAGGTGAAGTGTTCCATTATTCAAAGGATGTGTAATAAACTCTCCTCGTCATTTACTGATAGGTCTTTCTGGTCTTTAGCTAAAGGCATCTCTAACAACTTCTGTCATTCTACTCTTCTTTCACTTTTCCATTCTGATGGTACTATAGCTGTCTCTTCTTTTGACAAAGCAACTCTCTTTGGTTCCCATTTCTCCTCAATTTCCACCTTGGATGTCTCTAACATTCCTTCACCCCCGATGTTCCTCTTACTAATCCTATGCCTCTTCCCGTAATCTTTTTTTGGACTGTCCGAAAAGCACTTCTTTTTCAGGACACAAACAAGGCTTATGGTCCTGATGGCATCCATCCCTGTGTACTGAAAGAGTGTGCCTCTGAACTTGTGCTTGTGCTTGATTGTCTGTTCCATTTCTGTTTAATAACCAAAACTTTCCATCTCCTTTGAAACATGCTTTGATACATCCCATCCCTAAGAAGGGTGACCATTCTGACACCTCTAACTATCGTCCTATTGCTTTGATATCTACTATTTCCAAAGTCTTTGAATCCCTCTTCAACTCCCATATCCTTAAACACTTCAAAAACCACAATCTACTATCTGATCACTAGTATGGCTTCTGTAAGGTGAGATCCGCTGGTGATATTCTTTCCGATCTGACTAATGTATGGTCATCATCCCTGAAAGATTTTAGGGAGTCATATGTAGTTGCCCTTGACATATCTAAGGATCTAAGGCTTTTGACAGGGTGGGACATTGGGGTCTCATCTCTAAGCTCCCCTCCTTTGGCTTCCCTCCCTCACTTTGCTCCTTCATATCTAGCTTCCTTTCTGGTAGATCTATCTCTATGGTTGTAGTTGGATCAGCCTCCCCCCTTTTCTCAATCATCAGTAGTGTCCCTCAAGGTTTTGTCCTGTCCCATACACTTTTTCTCCTTTTTTTCAATGATTTCCTCTCCTTCACAAATAATCCAATGCACTCATATGCTGATGACTCAACTCTGTATTCATCCACATCCTTCAATTCTGCTCCCTCTTTCCTCACTCGATCTGCATCTCGTCTTGACACAAGTTCTTCTATAAACTCAAGACTTGGGCTGGATATCTCAGTGGGGTACACAAATTCTTTTTAAGTTTAATGCCTCCAAGACCCAGTTTCTACCTGTCTCTCCATAGAAAACTCCTCACAACTCTTTTCTTTCGTTTCACGGTTCTGTAATTCCACCACTTAACTCATTGAACATACTATGGTATTACTGTAACATCCACTCTTTCTTGGAAACCCCACTTTATAGGAATAGCTAAGTTTTTCTTTAAGAAACTGGATATCCTGTTTACCCCACATTATGGGAATAGCTAAGTTTGCCTTTAAGAAACTGGATGTCCTGTTTAGATGTCAAACCTTCTCTTCTGAACTGTTGCTCCATTTATACAAGGGATTGATTTGTCCTTATATGGAGTACTGCTTTCTCATATGGGTTGGTTCTAGCTCTGTATCCTTACTTCAGAGTTAAGTCGAAAGCTGTCTGACTTATGAACTGTCCCAAGCTAACTTCCAAACTTGACCCCCTTGCCCTACACAGCAGTGTTGGTTCACTTTCCCTCTTCTATAGGTATTACTTTGATTTTTGCTCCCAAGAGCTGGCTGCTTGTGTGCCCCCACCACTAGCTAGACCATGCAATACTCAGCAAGCTGCTGCATCACATGATTATTGTGTGGCCATTGGCAACTCAAGGGTGGTTCGTTTTGATATCTGATTCTTTCCCTACATGTCGAAGCTTTGGAACTCTATACTTTCTCATGTTTTTCCCTATAACTATGACCTGGCACATATCAAAAGACAGGTCTTTCACATTCTTAAAGATTCATGAATACTTTCCCTTATCTTTTCCTTTTCCATTTCATAATTCTCTCTAGATTTCAATTAAGGCCTGGCCTTGATGTGGACTTTTGTCTGTGACTGGAGCCTTGAGCATAAAAAAATTCCATAGTGTTCTCTTTGGCCATTCCATCGCAGTTGTCGTTGATGGAACAGCTGCCCCCCTCCTATCCTATCAATAGCGGTTTTCTTCAGGAGTCTTTCCTATCATATACTCTCTTCTCTCAGTATATGATCTTTATTTGCATTGTAACCCTTTTCACTTTTATGTTGATGATTCCACTTTATGTTCTTCAACTCATTTTTCCTCTCCCTTCCCTTTGCTACTCCTTCTTTTTCTAATACCAATCATATTTCTTCTCTAAACTTGAACCTTTGCAGCATTTTTGAGTGGGGAAGCAATAACCTAGTTAAATATAGTAGTACTAAATTGCAATTTCTCCCTGTATCTCTACTTAAGAATCTTTTGTTTCCCTCTTTTCAATATCCAAACACCAAAATTCAACCCTGTGATAATGTGAATATGTTTAGCATAACCATAACATCCATTCTGTTTTGGAAACCCCTCATAATCAGCATCATAAAGCCTGCTTCGCAAAAGCTGGAACTGTTGTATAGGCGATGTGATTATTTTTCTTGTGAGCAGCAGTTTCATATCTACAGGAGTTAAATTACACCAGGTATGAAATACTGCTTACACATTTGGAGTGGCTAACCCTTTACGTATGTTGCATCAATGCTGCTCTCTCTCTATTCTTTAGGTATTATTTTGGTCATTTTTTTGTGAAATGACTAAATGTGTCCCCACCCGCAAGGTTTGGACCTGTGGCATGCATTTGGCTGCTGCTTACCACAGCTATTTGGAGACCGTTCATTTGAGGTTTGGCCGTTATTATGCCTTCTTTTTCCCTTGAACACTTAGATGTGGCATTCTCCACCCTTTTTTGTCTTTATCTCTTCATTTAACCTATCCTCCTTTAAGAGTCAGGTCTATGAACACTTGCAGAGCCCTGATTAATTTCTACTTTCTTTTTGTTTTACTTTTTCCTTTCACCAAATATGGCCTTGATTGGGGCATGCTTTTGTCCATGTCATGCCACTACATGAAATAAAAATGTGTGACTCATTTGGAGTTTTTGTTTCTGATGAGTATATATCTGATAGTATGGTGTTTAAGACTGAGCTGGGAGCTTGGTCATGTAGTGCTTCTTGGGTTATTTCAGTATGATTGTGTTTTGTCTGTATTACATTTGATGGTGGTAGGGGGATATGTGAGTAGATGTTGCTGAAGTGTAAGGCATGGGTAAGCTTATTGTTTTTACTTTGGGCTTGGTGGTAGATGTGGAGTGATTTGGGTGGGAGAGGATTAATATTTTTGTATAGAATTGAGTGCCAGCCATGTTGAGGTGGGACTATGGATGATCTTTGTTTCATTGTGAATGTGTTGAGTATTTGTGGATGTCAGGCAGCCAGTTCTTGTTCTGAGTGCACTGTTTTATGCAGTTAACAGCTTTGTTATATTTGCTTTTGAGAGGATGGAAGAACAAGCAGGTGAGGCATTGATTAAAGTGGAGCATATGCATTGCTTTCATAGGCTGTTGAAGGATTCTTTTTCTTGTCCAAATCTGGACCTAGTTAGTGCTCTGAGGACATTTATTTGTGTGTTGCTTTTATGTTGATGTTACTGGTATGGAGAATGAAAATCATGGTTAGTGTTTTGTTTAGTGGGAAAAACTGTCTATTCAAGGTGACATGGGGGCATGAGCTGGATTTATGTCTGTCTGTGGTTAAAAGAGTGATTGAAGACTTTTCTGGAGATACAAACATTCTTTTCTGATCGTTTAATGTTTGATGATGCTGCTGTGGTGTCATGGTGTTGTTATGAGATTGTTAGGTCATCTGCACATGAAAGGACCTTCATGTTTTTGATTGAGGTAATGGGAGGTCATATAGGAAGAAATTGAAAAGAGTTGGAAAAAGAACTGCTTCAGTAACTCCTTTGTAGAGTTTAAATGTTTTAGAGGTGAAACTCTTGTGAGTGATCTGGAATGATGGCTGGCTGTGAAGCTGGCTAGCCACTTTTTCTTACTGTCGTGGAGGGTGCTGTCATTTTTTTTTTTATGTGAGGTTGTAATAGGGAACAGTTTCAAATGCTTTGCTGATGTCTGTTATAACTAATATTCTGTATGAGTGGGGTTGTAGTTAGTTGAATCCACCTAGGATAATTTGTATGAGCTCAGTGTGTAGTGTGGTAATTACCTATTAGTAATTAACTATTTTTGCTGTATGAGGAGAGATTTTTGCACTCATGAGGGTCCTATCTCTTGAAGATTTCTACAATCATAAAGCCTCTTAGATTTATGTATGCTGTCAGCATTAACCATGTCTTCAGTCATTCTGTTTCATTCATTCACCTGTCTTATACTGCTGAAGTATTTCTTTACATCCTTTTTAACATGTTTCTTACTTCATTTCATGTTGTCTTCTGGTTGCTCTGTCCCCACATCATTGATCCAGTAGAATATTTGGGAGTGAAGTCATGTTGTGTGAGAGAGTGAGAAATTATTTTTTATTTTGTTGGGATCAGTTTTTCATGAAGTTTGGATACTGAGGAATAGAAATGATATAGGGGGTTAGAAGAAGGTGGGGGGGGGAGAGATGTTGGGTGGTTTAGTGGGTTTTAGGATTGGTATTATGTTGACAAGTTTCCAGATGTTAGGGATATTGTTGTCTAGACAGGAATGGTTAAAGATGTCTATAAGTGCTTGGATTGCATATGGGCCAAAGGATTTTTTATGTGAAAATCTAATATGTTGTGAGGGCCTGTAGCAGGAGAGTTTAATTGCAATGTTTGTATCACTGGGAATGAAGGGTCAATGGGCATTTTTTTCTGGATGAATTCTGTGTAAATTCTTTTATGGTTTTCCTGTTTAGGGGTGTGGTTGGTTTGTGGCAGATTTTTGCTTAGTATCTCATGAGTATGTTTGTGTGTTCTTTGAGAGAAGGGAATCTAAGAAATGGGTCATTAGTGCTTCATGAGGAAGGACTGGACTGATGTGATAAGAGAGGATATTCTTTAATGTGTGCCAGAGTTGGTTGCTGCAGGTCTTGTGATTCATTGTGTCAAGGAAGGAGTGCCAGTTTTCAGAATGTCTTTTAGTGATTATGTTAGTTATGATGTTATTTAGAGTTTGGATTTGTTATCTGATTTTTATTGATGGTGAGTGGTTGTTTCTGAGCTGATTTCTTTGCTTTAAGAGTTTTGTTTCTTGTGAGGAGAACTTGTATATCTTTCTGAGCCTTTGTGGTACATGCTTTTTACTAGCTTGGAAGGTTTTAATGAAGTGTGAGACTGTATGATCTAGGTTTGAGGAATCATCTATACTGAAGTTTTGGAGCTTTCTTCCTGTGTACTATGTGAAGGCTTGCCAGTCTACTTTCCAGTAGTTCCTATAATTTTCACTGGTGGTTATATTGTTTGGATGGTGTAGATGGAGCATTTTCAGGGTGGCCAAGTGGTCTGAGGATGGTTCATGTCATATGCCCCAGTTGGTTCTTGTGTATAGTGCTGGTGAGTAGAATGTGATATCTGGTAAATGTTGACTGTAGTAGGAGGTGGGTTGGGATTCTCATTGGCTGGCTGGTTGCAAAGGTTAAGGAGATTGAGAAGTTGCAGTTGGTGTATGAGTAGTTCACCTTGGGGATCATGGATGTGTATGCTGAATGAAGAAGAATGGTGGGCATTGAAATCTCCACTGAGATATATGCTGGACATTCTGGCGAGGTTTTGCAGCACTGTTAAGTATCACTAGAATATGTGTATGTGTGTGTGTGTGTATGTGTGTGTGTGTGTGTGTGTGTGTATGTGTGTGTGTGTGTGTGTGTGTGTCAAGTGGATGGTAGAGTTATGTAAACACTGGTTATGTTGTAGATATTACTGTAAAGTTTTACTTTTTTTGTATTGTACTTGTAGGGTGTTGTCATTGTCTGTGAACTGTTTTGTGGCATCAGTGGTGTTGGAGAAAGGTATGGATTGGTGCACAAGTGTTATGAGTCATCCTACTTATCAATCTCTCTTTATATCTCAGACAAACATTCCCTCTGGGAACTCCCATCAAGGGGGTGGCCACAGCAAAAGGGTCTCCACTTGTCCCCTGTCTTTACATGCCTCCATCGCATACACCATTCCACGCATTCTTCCACCATTTCTATCCCTTCACTATTCTTCCACTTTATTTCCCCGTGTCACAGGTGGTTTTCTCTCACACCAGCCCCTTTAATCATGCTGTCATACACTCTCCTTGTAAACTATCTGTCTTGCATTCATTCCACATGCCCAGAGCACCTCAAAGTATTACATTTCACCCTCTGTGCCATACCAAATCTCTCATCACCCTCTCTTTTCTTTCTTCATTCCATTTAGTCACACCATATGCTCCTCTCAAATAGCTCAAATCCATAACTTGGATTCTTAACCTCTGTGACTTATGCAATGTCCATGTTTCAGATGCATAGGTCAGAGTTGGAAGGACTATGCTGTCCTGTAATACTTTCCTCACTTCCATACTTACATCACTATGCCTCATCATTTTGTTAAGGGACCCAATGACTCTTCTACCCTGCACTGCTTTTTCCCTTATCTCTCCTTTTACATCTTGAAACTTACCCAAGATAGCTCCTAAATGCTTAAATTCTCTCATTTCTCTCAGTCTTTCTCTCCTATCTTTATAACATTTCAGTACACTATCTTCTTTCACTCTCTAGGGTTTTGCATTGTTTATACTTTCACTCTTTTTCCTTTCAAACACCATTACTATACTTTTACTTGCATTTGCTTTCAATTGCTTATGCTTACATACATCATAAAACACACATAGAACTTTCTACAACTTCTCTTCACTCTCAGCAAACAACACAGTATGATCCACAAATAGACTTGTCAGTAGCCACCATACCTCACCACTACACTCATCTCTACACCCCTTTTGCCTAGTTTTGCTTTCATCTCTCTTTTCACTCTGTTCATATATATGTTAAAAAGCCATGGTGACATCACACAGCCCTGCCTCATACCCATGTGTATAGGTGAACCACATGCTGTATTTCAGGATGAAATGGGGGATTTTGCTCTGTGTTTTAGGTGCATATCCAAGCTGGATTGGCAGTGCCTTAATCCGTTATTTGCCCCACATCTCCACCATAAATGTAAGGAGATGGGGTTTTCAGTTAGTGTAAACCCCGGATGATAATGAAGTAACGTTAAGTAACAATATTTATTCCAGCACCTTTTCTATGACAATTAGACAATAGCACCATCATTAGCAGCACCTAATGCAATGAGTATCACTTAATTGCACCCTAAAATCACCCAGAGTCAAACAGCAGTGGAGGCTGCCCTAAAATAAACAACTCCATTAGTTCCTAGCCTCAACCTCATTGCTCTCATTTACATAGTTTCCTATTTCTTACAATAAGATATGATCTTCCTTCATATATTGTCTTAACATACGCTTCAGTGTTATTAAGTCCATCAGTTACCTCATATCACTTGGTGTGCCTCTTGTCCCCTCCTCACTCTCGCCTGTAACAAACACATCATCTCCCTTCAGAATATGTACAGTCCTGTGATCCTTATTATAAATCTCACTGGTTATCTCTTAGACTATTGTATACAATCTTGTATAAACTCTCATTTCACTTCTTAGCCTAGTAGGGCTCACATATCCCCGAACATCCCTGCAAAGGTAACGTGAAGCATCTGTCCTCCACTCACATGTCCTGCTTTGTGTGCCAAATTTTCCTGGGCGATGCCAAGCGTCTCAAACGAACATGAGAACATCGAGCTCCATCCCTCCACTATTGTTCTCCCCCAGGTTTTTTTAAACATTATTTATTTTACAGTTGCATTTCCTTACATATATACTGAATTTTTTCTTAACTCTTCATCAACTCTTACACATGCATTTGCTCCTCTATAGAAACCATCCACCTATCCCATATATCCTTAGCACATCCCACAAAGCATTTCACTCATCTCTGTCAGTCATACACTGTCTAGATCCATAACAGATGCATAAAGCTTCTTACCTTTTTGTCGATACTTTTTCCACAGTCATTTTCACCATAAAAATCTGATCCACTCATCCCATACATATCTTAAAACTCCATTGCTCAACATTTATTCTGCATTCGGTCACTTCCCTCACTTTATCAATCAAGACTCTTGCATACACTTTTCCTGGTATACTTAACAGAAATATTTCCCTATAATTGCTACATACATCCTTAACACCTTTTCCTTTTAATATAGGCACAGTAACAACTTTCACCCAATCCTCACACAACTTTCTGTTTCCATGCATCCACTCTGTCACACTTTCTCCTCCATTCTTCATTTTAGCCATAATGCCATCCTCTCCAGGTGCCTTTCTTACCTTCATCCTCATCATCACCCTGCACTTGTATCCTTTTCCTTCCATCCTCCATACCCACACATGAAATAACTGCTGCCTCACCTTCTCCTTCATTCATCAGTTCTTCAAATTACTCTTTCCATCTTCATTTCATTTCCTCCTTTCAGTTCACCAACTCCTCTTCCTTACTCCTCGCATCAGTAATTCAATTCTTAACTCCACCTTTTTGTTTTTTCAACTCCTTCCAGAACTATTTCTTATTTTCCATAAAAACCTGAAGTTTTCACTCAAATTTTCTCCAAGATCTTCATTTACTCTTTCTTGCCCTCCTCTATCAGCTTCTTAATATTCCACTTATACATTTTATGTTCCCTCCTTCCCCTTTGCTGAACTTCCACAGGAGAGAGGGGAAAGTATGTAGTTTCTGGGGAATGAGAGGGTCTGGGAAGTGAGTCATTTGTTGTTTGTTGATGATACAGCACTGGAGGTAGGTTCGAGTGAGAAACTGCAGAAGTTGGCGATTGAGTTTGGAACAGTGTGTGAAAGGAGAAAGTTGGGAGTGAATGTGAATAAAGCAAAGTTATTAGATTCAGCATGGTTGAGGGACACTTTAGTTGGGATGTGAGTTTGAAAGGAGAAAACTTAGAGGAAGTGAAGTGTCTTAGATTTTGGGGAGTCATATGTAGTTGCCCTTGACATATCTAAGGCTTTTAACAGGGTGTGGCTTTGGGGTAACATCTCTAAGCTCCACTCTTTTGGCTTCCCTCCCTCACTTTGCTCCTTCGTATCTAGCTTCCTCTCTGGCCGATCTATCTCTGTGGTTTTTGATGGATTGGCCTCCTTCCTTTTCTTCGTCAACAGCAGTGTCCCTCAAGGTTCTGTCCTGTCCCTACACTTTTTCTCCATTTCATATTGACAAATAATCCAATGTACTTGTATGCTGATGCCTCAACAGTGCATTCATCCACATCCTTCAGTTCTGCTCCTTCTTTCCTCACTCGATCTGCATCTCATCTTGACACAGCTTCCTCAATAAACTCAGACTTGGAAAGGATATCTCAGTGAGTTACATATAATCTTGTAAGTATAATTCTTCCAAAACCCAATATCTACCCGTCTCTCTATTAAAAACTCCTCACAACTTTCATCTATCCTTTGACCGTTCTGTAATTCTACCTCTTGATTCAGTGAACATAACTTGGTATTACTGTAACATCCACTCTTTATTGGGAACCCAACATTACAGGACTAGTTAAGTCTGCCTCTAAGAAACTGGGTGTCCTGTTTAGATGTTGAAACTTCTTCTCTTCTCAACAGTTGCTCCGTTCATACAAGGGATTTATTCGTCATTGCGTGGAATACTGCTTTCACATTTGGAGTGGTTCTAGCTCTGTATCCTTACTTGACAGACTTGAGTTGAAAGTGGTCCGACTTATAAACTGTCCCAGGTTAATTTCCAAACTTGACCCCCTTGCCCTGTGCCACAGTGTTGGTTCATTTTCCCTCTTCTATAGGTATTACTTTGGATTTTGCTCCCAAGAGCTGGCTGCTTGTGTATCCCCACCATTAGCTAGATCATGCAGTACTGTGTGTCACATGATTATTGTGTGGCCATCAGCAACTCATGGGTAGGCCATTTTGATATCTGCTTCTTTCCCTACATGTCAAAGTTTTGGAACTCTGCCTTCTCATGTCTTTCCCAATAACTATGGCCTTGCACACTTCAAAAGACAGGCCTTTCACTTTCTCAGAAATTCATAAATACTTTCCCTTGTATTTTCTTCAGTTTCATAATTCTCTCTATATTTCAATTAGAGCCCGGCCTTGATATGGACTTTTGTCCGTGATTGGAGCCTTCAACATAAAAAAGAAAATTATTCCCATAACTCCTGCTTCATAAATAGTACTACTCCTTCCTTAGCTCTTGTCCTCTTACAAACCCCTGACTTTACTCCCTAGAAATTCCCAAATCTTTATCTCCCTTTACACTTGAGCTTCATTTCACTTAGAGCCAAGACATTTAGGTTTCTCTCCTCAAACATACTAACTGTCTCTCCTCTCTTCTCATCTGGGTTACATTTACACACATTCAGACACCCCAATCAGAGCCTTCAAGGAGGATGAGCACTCCCTGCTTGACTCCTTCTGTTTCTTCTTTTAGAAACTGAAATACATGAAGGGGGTTTCCAGCCACCCTGCTCCCTTCACCTTTAGTCACCTTCTATGACACACAGAGAATGCAGAGATAAAATAATTTCTCCCATACTTCAGGGATGAATATATATATATTTTTTTCATACACATTTGCCATTTCCCGTGTTAGCGAGGTAAAGTTAAGAACGGAGGACTGAGCCTTAGAGGGAAAATCCTCACTTGGCATTCTTCTCTGTTCCTTCTTTTGGAAAAGTAAAAACAGGAGGGGAGGATTTCCAGCCCCCGGCTTCCACCCCTTTTAGTCACCTTTTATGACATGCAGAGAATATGTGGGAAGTATTCTTTCTCCCCTATCCCAGGGATAATATATATGAATGTATATATATATATATATATATATATATATATA
>JAYMFT010148494.1:0-12670 GCA_038088735.1 Panulirus argus
AACTATATATATATATATATATATATATATATATATATATATATATATATATATATATATATATATAACAACAGTTCAGCAAAATATCATCTTCATTAATGGATTATGGAGATCAAATCTATTAATATTACATGCACACAATCTTTAATGAGACATCATGACCCAAAACTTGACGACTCGCTTCCTAAAGAGGCGAAACCAAATGTCGTTTTTGTTAAGGAAAACAAAAAATGTAGATGATAACAAACGACCTATCAAGGAGTAACCCTCTGATGAAGACTGACGGAGATAATATTGTCAGATGATATCATGAGGAGCAGTAGGTGAGCCAGCATGGCCCCCTTGTGGGGGAACAGGAACAGAGAGATCTGGCTGTAAAGGAGAGAAGATTACTGGAGAAAAGCTTTCCGTTTCTCAAATTCCCTCAGTTTAGGTGAAACTAGCACGTACGTATGTGGGTCTCCAAGTCGCTGCTTCCAACAGCTCATTCAACCAAAGACATGGCTCAGCAGCCGGGTTTTTGGGGGGGTCACAAGATATCTGAAGACTCCTCCACATATATCCCAGGTACAGCCGAAGAGGTACTGAACAGTCGACCAAAAGGAAGTGGGCAGAATCGAATAGCAAAACAATGATATGAATGTACACGTGCCGACGATTCCTGAGCGAGGATGACGTATCTCTGAACACGTTTGGGAATTCTGAAGATGCGATGACTGTTGGAGCGTGCAGGTGGCACCATCACCCTCTGGGAACCATGTGACCGTACGAGTCCTGGCAGACCGAAGGAGCTGAAAAGAGTGAAGGACAACTGTGGCGTTAGCAGCACCACGTGTACAGCTGGAGCCGCCACCTGTGGGACACCACAAGTGATGAGTGGATCCTTACGCTACGATACATGAGTTCCGGCCGAACACGATGTGTCCGGCAAAGAGCGGACATGCCTGCCACCAGGAATTAATGCGACTGCTGAGTTTCAGGTGGAAACACCTCCTCGGCTATAACATGTGCCAGCGCGCCCTCAGACAAATGCGACACACCTGTTGCATAGTAGAGATGGTTCATCAAGTTTAAAATGCACTAAGAAAAAAGAAAAGAAAAACTTTGAACAGTTACTAGGAAGACAGGATTTACAGGTGGCGCCACCTGTCTGTAACAGCAGGTGTGATGGAGCACCAGTCATGTTTCCCTGTCCGAGCACAGACTAAATCCACCATACTTACTGTCACTTGGGGAAACTTGTGTCTCTATTCGCAATTAGAGTGATGGAAGATACCTAAAAAAAAGCATGGGTGAAAATGGAGCAATATACACAAAACATATGGTAAGGAATCGTCTCTCCATAAAGCCATCTTTTCCCAATAAAAACCTCATTCATAAAACCATCACGTCACATTAGGCACAATGCCATCACTGTTTTCACAACCAGTAAACCAGGTATACCACAATCATTAACCTTAATGAGGAAATAATAATCAGAGCGATGACGACGAAGAGGGATGCAGTGACCATAAAGAAAACGGACAACAACTTCAGTAGAAATCCTCAAATTACTTAAGGATCTGTGAGTAACGTCCAGGAGGAACAAGTCTCTTTTTCTACATAACTTTTCGCGCTGTTTGGCATAGCGGCTCCAAAGAAGAAGAAGAATAAAGGTTACCCCCATCTCCCCCATGTAAGATTTTTGGTGTATATACAAACAGATGGTTCAGTTTTATGAACACCTCACATGATAACACTAACACAAAGCCAAAAAGGACAATAGTTATAACGCAAACGCAACTTGGACAGTTATAACACAAAGGCACCATGAACAGTTCTGATACAAAGGCAAAATGATGTTATAACACAAAGGCAACATGGACAGTTATGTAATTACATCAGAGACAACATGGACAATTACGTAATAAAACTGAGGCAACATGGTCAGTTATGTGAGAACACAAAGGCAATAAGGACAGTAATGTTATGAGGCAACATACGCTTATGTAATAACACAAAGGCAACATGGAGTAACGTGAATAAAAATGCAACATGGAAAATTATGTGATAACATAAAGAAAGCAAGGGCAGTTATGTGATAACAAAGATAAATTGGACACTTACGGGTTAGTACAAAGGCAAACTTGACATTTATGTGATAACATAGAGGCAACTTGGTCAATTATGTGATAAAGAGCAACAATACGTTATGTGATTAAACAAAGGTAACGCGGACAGATATGTAATAACATTAAGGCAACATGGACAGTTATGTGATAACATAAAGGCAACATGGACAATCATATACCACAAAGGCAACATAAACAATTATTTGATAAGACAAATGCATCATGTACAGTTATGTGATTAGAGGCATTATGGACAGTTCTGTGATAATACAAAGGTAATATGAGAGTTATGTGGTTACACAAGGCATGGACAATTATGTGGACACACAAAGGTAACATGGACTATTATGCGATGACACCAAGGAATCATGGACAGTTATGTGATAACAAAAACAGAACGGACAATTATGTGAATACACAACGGCAACATCGAGTTATATAATTACACAAGGGCAACATAGTTGTGATAACACAAAGACAACTTGGAGTTATGTAATTACAAAAAGGCAACATGGACAGTCATGTGGTTACAAAACGACAACATGGACAGTTATGCATTAACAAAAAAAAAACAGAGACAGTTTTGTGATAACACAAAGGCAACATAGTTATGTGATAACGAGACAACATGGACAGTTATGTGATAACACAAAGGCAACATGGAGTCATATATAGGCAACATGAAGTTATGTGATAACAAAGGCTACATGGACAGTTGTGTGACAGCATACAGGAAACAGGGGCAGTTATGTTATAACACGAAGGCAACATGTAGTTATGTGATAACGCTATGGCAACATGGACAGTTATGTGCGAACACAAAGGCAACATGGACAATTATGTGATAACACAGAAAACATGGGGTTATGTGATAACACAAAGGCAACATGGAGTTATATATATGCAACATGGACAGTTATGTGATAAAGGTAACATGGACATTTATGTGGTAACAAATGCAACATGGACAGTTATGTGATAAAGGCAACAAGGGCAGTTAGGTGATAACACAAAGGAAACAAAGACAATTTTGTGATAATACAAAAGCAACAAGGACAGTTATGTGATAACACAAAGGCAACATGGACAGTTATGTGATAAAACAAAGGCAACACGGACAGTTATGAGATAAAGGCAACATGGACATTTATGTGTTAAAGGCAACATGGACAAGTATGTGATAAAGGAAACATGAAGTTATGTGATAACACAAAGGCAACATGGACAATTATGTGATAAAGGCAACAAGGACAGTTATGTGATAACACAAAGGCAACATGGACAGTTATAACACAAAAGCAACATGGACAGTTATGTGATAACACAAGGACAACATGGTCAGTTATGTGATAACACAAAGGCAACATGCAGTGTTATGTGATAACAGACAACATGGAAAGTTTCGTGATAACGCAAAGGCAACTTGGACAGTTATGTGATAAGTCATAAGCAACATGGACAGTTATGTGATACCGCAAAGACAACACGGACAGTTATGTGATAACGCAAAGGCAACATGGACTGTTCTGTGATAAAACAAAGACAACATGGTTATGTGATAACACAAATCCAACATGGACAGTTATGCGATAACACAGGCAACATGGACAGTTATGTGATAACAAAGGCAACATGAAGTTAAGTGATAACAGGTAACATGGTTAGTTATGTGATAACAAAGGCAACATGGACAGTTATGGGATAACACAAAGGCAACATGGACAGCTATGGGATAACATAAGGGCAACATGGACAGATATGTGATAACAGAAAGGCAACATGGACATTTATGTGATAATACAAAGGCAACATGGAAATCTATGTGATAACACAAAGGCAACATGGACAGCTATGTGATAACACAAAAGCAACATGAACAGTTATGGGATAACACAAAGGCAACATGGACAGTTATGGGATAACAAAAATGTAATATGTACAGTTATGTGATAACACAAAGGCAACATGGAGTTATGTGATAACGCAGAGGCAACATGGACAATTATGTGATAAGAAAGGCAACATAGACAGTTATATGATAACAAAGGCAACATAGTTATGTGATAACACAAAGACAACATGGACAGTTATGTGATAACACAAAAGCAACATGGACAGTTATGGGATAACACAAAGGCAACATGGACAGTCATGGGATAACACAAAGGAAACATAGACAGTTATGGGATAACGCAAAGGCAACAGGGACTGGCTCAAACACTAAATTACTGTGGAGCAGTCAGTGACTCGCACTCAACAAGGACTTAATTCACTCTGCCATTTAAGGCCCCCAACGCCAGACCTAGACTCGCGTATCTAATGACTTGGAGTCGACTTGAACTCATAACTCTAATTCATCTAAAGTGTTTGCATGAGAGACGAGACGCTACGATTTATCTGATAAAAAGTAAGAGAATTATTGAGCCAGGATCATAAATTTTGCCCGTACTGTACGTAACTATGACACCTGGATTTCTCTACAATACAAACTTATTAATGAATAATGTCTTGGACGGAAAATCTTCACAAGTATATAATCTGTTCATTGCTAAAGCATAATTTGGTCAACACCCGCATCTCAGTAACTACAGCCGTGGCAATGAATATTCACAAATGGACCACAACGAGCACACGAGACGACAATCCTGCCGCTAATTGCTTCCACCGCCAAAAGCAGTTTTCTCGTAAATCTTAAGGAAGATTCTTGAGAGCATATGCGATGACCACCTCAAATTGTGGGAGGTAATGGGCAGCAACAGAGCGTGCACACCACAAGCACCAGCATGCTCCCCCCACTCTCATACCTCATCATTAAGCCTTCACTCTACAGACGCAAGTAATTACACATTCCCTCATCTTACGACATACTTCGCTACGATACGAGTAAAGAACACATTAAATTCTTTCGCCCACATTTCGTTTTTTTCCGGACGGGAGCCCAAGATGTAATCCAGACAGTAAAAACAGAGACAGTGAATAAGATATCATAAACATCTCGGCCATATTGAAAAAGGAAGTCAATTAATCTACATAATTGTGTTAAAGGAAACTGAAATGCCATGGCGAACACACAATCAATAGATTAATTCTCGTATGACACTGATAACTTTCCTTCGATTACATTTATGACCCGATGCCATGAACAAAATGCCTTCCGTAAAATAACTGAGTTAATTTCTAAGACGGCTGATGTTGCAATTCTGATGGAAAGTGAGGACGAACAACAGTTCACCTGGATATCGTCAGCAACTGAAATTTCATGAAAGTGCCGCAAGGAAGATATTACGCAAGAATAAGCTGAAAACATAGCCAACACAGTCAATATAACGTCTCAGTACCTATTATTCAAAATTACTCAAGGACCAATTTCCATAAGAGTCCTGGTGTGTTACCCAGGATCTTCCTAAGTGCTCCAGCAGCCAAAAGCTTCGCTACTTACAATATCCAAGAAAATATAGACTCCAATGGAGTGAGAAGTTCTTTGACGAAAGTGTACTCCCAACGGCACAGACTCGCCAAAGGTGACTTTTCACGCAGGCGGAGCCCGGTAACATCTAGCATTTCAATACTACACACGTAGTATGCCTGATTCCTGCTAAGGATAAGGATATCTAATCAAGTAAAAGGCGAGTACGCATCCGCTGCTCTCTATCTTTCACTCCTCGTGGTCTTAAAAAAGAAAACACTTCATCACCAAGCGTCAAAACTCAAAAGCAGGAACTATAAATTACTTGCACCATTACCTACCTACACAGCATAATAGTAAGACTCACAGTTCAACAAGAATTAGCGGGCAACATAATTCAAGAAACCTTCCACAACTGGATCTAGGAAGCCTAGTTTACACCCCCATTCAACAGAGGGGAATTTCCTGCCACCCCATGAACAGGACCAGCACGGAGTCTACGTATTCAGGGCAGTGCATACCTGAGACCGGACCACCACACTCAAAGAGCCCCCCATCCGCCACTATACATACTTGAAGCTGGAGCCATCCAGCAGTAAGCCCACCCGGGAATACTTCAAACACTGCAGTTCCCTCGGATCAAACCCTCTCACTCCTGATCCTTCCACGGACCAGAAAAAAAATAAACGCACGCGTAAAACTGAATCTAGTTTATCAAACTGAGTTTGTAAACTTCAGAAGACAAAAAGGATCGTTTCTTTATACTTTAAAGTACATCTAAAAACTGAAAAGTATTTATATAAAGTACAAACTAAGCCCTACTTGAAAAAAATTCATCAGTATGTTTATATTAATATTATTGCCTAATATTTCTTTAATACTTTTATTCCTTTCATTGTTATACTAAAATTCATATTTGACTTGAGACTCCTTTATTTGTGGTAATTCGTTAGTACATGTTCTAAGGAAATATTTCAAAGGCATGTGTCACATGCTGGTGCAGGTCCTCGCTCCATTCAGTGACCACGGGTCAACTCTGTGCGACCAATCCTGACTCGACAAATACTTTGGACATCCGAGTCCCATCCAGCTTGTCACTTACATCTAACACAACTATCTATTCTGCTCATAAAACCATTGAGATAACTCCTAAATACAGACTGTTAAATATAGCTGCTTTAACCTCAGCAAATGCTATTTCAGTGCCGCTGATACCAACTTATCCAGGACACCAGTAGAATTTCACACTCCTATGATCTGGAGAGATCCTTATAATTCACTCTCGGACTTGTTGAACTATGGGATGCACTGGAGCACAGAACACTGGGAATTTGAGTAGACTGTCATTTTTTTTATTTGGTACTGCTCAATTAATCTAAGAGGAGCCTGAATACTAGTATACAGTTCTGCAGTAAACTTGAAAGATTATCCTAACAGTTTTATCAAACGAAATTCATTAATAAATACGTCAAAGGCTACACTATCACATTTCGAGCCATGATAATAATAAATAGCTTTATTCTGTTTGTGTGATCAATATCATGCTGAAGGAATTTCCTTCTCTTTTCCATTACAGAAGCAATGCTGCTTTTTGAATGTCATCATCCAGTCCCAGCAGACTTTGATCTCAGGGACCTTCCTGGGACGGAACCGAGCAAAACTCACTTCCTGAACTGATTCTAAGTCTAAACAACTTTCGTTAATGACATTTTTAGTCTTAAATTAAAAGCATTACAGAAATTTTGTTACTGATCAGACACTTTACTCCCCTCAAAGGCAAGAACATAATATGTGAGGTTAGGCAGTGTACGTTTAAGCCTAAATAGATACCTTAAGCCAAGTTCTTCGTATCTTAAATTCATGAAGAGCTCGCCAGAATCTGCATACACACTTTCAACTTTAGAGGATCTGAATACTCATGTGCATATTCTAATACCAAGAACCAAGTTACTTCTCTTACGACATTAAGTTAGATTAGTACGATATGCTTAACATGACGCTATCTTCATTTAGTTATTAAACAGACAGAGAGAGATGATGATTATGTAAAGGAAAGTTAAGAAAAAAGTTACGCAAGAGCTAAAAAGCATGATTATGTAAATTTCCTTACGTGGTTTCGTTGTCAAACTGGAACTTTTTCCAAGTTTTTTGTTACTCTGTACAATAATGTGGCATGGGCACACATGTACGTCATTATGATCACCTTAACCATCTTCGAGTTCCCAGACATGCACGCTCCTCACTACTGTCCTCGAGCTGAACCACAAATGTCTAGATCAAGGTTTACAAACCAGCCTCATGAAATTCCTTTCTAGGGTCGCGAGCCGTCCGTCCTCCCGACAAGCGTAAAGTTGGCAATCCGGAACAGAATTACGTGAGGAGTAACAGCGTCAAATGTCGCAACCAGCGCCACCATGAAATTGAAGTGCTTCAGTACCTACACTCTAAGCTGCAGTACAGAGAGATTTCACAGCATTAAACAGCACCTACTTCTCAAAGTTACTGTAAGGTATGAATGACAGCAGTAGGAGTTTAAAAGGCATGAGCACGAAGATATTACTCAAGGATCCTGAGGACCTTGAAGGAGTGCCTAGCCTCCCTACACTAAACGTAATACTGTAGTCTTGTGTGTGAACCATCAAGCTGCTAAAATAGAAATAGCATCTCTCGTCTCTGCTCTACATGACGAAATATAAAACACCAGCTACACGCAGTACGAACCAGCATCTTTCTCTAACAGTCGGTCAGGATGTGAGTGCGGGTGTGTGTGTATGTGTGAGAGAAAGGAGAGAGATCAGGCTGGAGGAGAGGCTCACCCCTGATTCCCTCGCTAGACACTAACCTGACCTGCACTCTACAGCCGGTTCATCCAAAGTTTCTAAACAAATGAAGGACATCCTACTCTTCCTCCTGACAATCATCACTTACAACATCTTAGGCTGCTGACGACTTGTTTGTTTATGACAAAATACAAGTTGCTAAATAATAACATTCCCCAAGCCAAACGTCAGAATAAGCCAGCTCACGCAAGCAAGCAAGCAAACAAGGAGTTTAGTCTTCGGTAGTAGAGGCTCTTGTCCAGGGAAAACTGAACACATTCTACAGCGTGCGTCGTGCCCCCTAGGGTTAAGCTATAGTCCTGCACCTCCCTACACTAACCCGTCTCAACGGCTTGACTATATAGCACGTCTGGCCTTTATGTGGAGCCTCTGTTATGAACTGTTACTGTGTCTGTCCGGGCACCTCTCACACTAAGCAAGTGCTGTACACACCGAGGGGGCTGGCGTTCGTGCTAGGACCTGGGGGGAAGGTGCAGGAGACTGGGTCAGACGCGAGTGTGTAGGAGGCAACGGCGGCAGCCTCCAGACGGGAGAGAGACGGCCAGGAGTCAAGTTACCCCTCCCCCCCAAGCCGTCTCCACGAACTCCCCCCTACCCCCACCCCCTTCCCTCCCGCCTGGGGGGCCACGAGTTTCGCCTTACACAACTGGCCCGCCCGTCTGACACCCGTGTCACACGTACTACGCTCCTCACTCAGTTAGGACGTCGGTTGGAAATATTCTATTAACCCTCAACGCAGGACGACGTAACCCCACTTTTACAAGTTAACCATTTGAGTATATGATGACTTAAGCCTCTAAGTACGACGATCTGACCCTCTGAGTAAGGCGACTTAACCCCTGAATACAGTGACAACCCTTGAGCACGATACCTCAAGGGTTAAGTCAGAGTACTCAAGGATTTTAAAGTAACACGGGATTATGCGCATAGTAGTTATCGGCGCATGTGTGTCCAGCTAAGACAAGCGCAACTGTACGTGAAGCCGTAGTTAACAACACACAAGACCAGTTTACAGTTCAATCCTATACACAGTTTCGAAATACAGAGCGATACAAATGAAATCACAAAACACAATCACTGAATGAATACCGAAACAAAATAGCGTATCTTCTAGAAACAAACTGTTAGACATCAAAACCACAAAACCCTCACAGGGCCACAGGCTTGAACTGAAGGGGTCGAGTACATCAGGGTAGGCCAAGCCAGACCCATGGTGTTTGAACTTTACCCATAGCAGTTCAATGTACGCCTTGTCCCTCCTGAGACAATGATAGCGTACGCGTATTCTGGTTCCAATGTCAGTACAACAGAAACCTAAGGCATGCTGTGAAAATACCCATATGCAAGAAGCCGCTTGAGGGACACTGTGAATGTATCCTTCCCTAATACTGAATCTAATTCCAAATATTATTTTGCGAGAGATTAAAACAAAACTTAATACACATCAATATACGAATATAATTAGTGTATTATGTTGGTCGTGCCATCACAGCTTCCATAAGTAAAGTCTACGAATCAGAATAATGCTTATGGGAAGATTCCTTGTGTAAAGAAAAACCTCAACAAGAAAATATGTACATCTGACCGGCAGTATGGGCCAAGATCAACAAGGCCGAGCCATCTCCGGTCACCAGCCGCCAGCCATCCGTAACGAGGAAGAACCCGACTGGCTGGTGTGCCTGTGGGCGTGACCACCGCCCACACTGTCCCCCTGAAACTCTCGACTACCAAGCTACCACCCTCGAACACGACACTAGGACCCTTGGGAACGACAGCGCGACCCTTCAGCACGACCTTACGACTTTAAAACCCAACAGGACGAGCTTTGAGCAAGACGGTACGAGTCCTGAGCAGGAAGCAATGATTCGTAAGCCTGGAGGACAGGTTGAACTTCGACCTAACCCTTAAGGGTCTTATCACCGGTCAGGGCCCCTCTACCAGCAATCAACCACAGGAGCTGAGCTTAAGTCATAAGCTGATGCAGCCTTACCATTCCTCATGTGCAGTTAAACTGGGTTGTGACATGACGATGACCAGAACGAGTTACGGTGGAAAACATAAGTAATGTGGCAGTCCCTGGTTTATAACAGGGAGGACAACCTCACGTTCAATGTACAGTCTAACTAGCAGGTCTAGTAATGCTTGAGTGGCCGCATGACCAGTTCTGAGTCAGTAAGGTCACTGCTAGTTAAATGACGACGTGAAACTCTTCCTGCGGCTGAGGTGCATGCACGTCGCCAAGTTCTGGGAGGGGTAGATGTGTATGTGATGAGGATGTTGGCACAGCACATGGGGATGATAAGGATGAGGTCAGAACAACTGCGTGTTAGGGAGGAGATACAGCTGTGGCCACCGCATAAACTGTGATGCCAAGTTAAGCAGGCAGCTGTAGGAAAACTATGTCTAATGAGGGTAGAATTCGTGTGTGTAGTGTTGTCAAAGAAGACTACTGTCTGTCAAGCACATACATATACAGGAGGAGCGCCTGTATGTGGTGAGGATGTGGATAGTGCATTTGTGAGGGGTCTTACGGATTCGACTGAAGAACTTTGACGATTCTAGCGCTGAAGGCAGCTCTTCTCCCCACTACACTTTGACTAGATTCCGGACCTACACCCTAAACCTGGGGCCTCTATGTGCTACGGTTCGATGTGAACTAGTAACGAAGAAATGTAAAACATACTAAGGTCAACGTGCGGTAGTTTACAACCTTATCTAGATTCTGAAGTACACAAAATAAAAATACGGGGGCTCTAGCTTCTGCGGCTTGGCCGTGAAAGAATAACAAATAAAAGCACAAAAAATTCACGGATAAAGTGCACTACCCTAAAACTTTTCATAGAATTCTGACGTAACCTACACCCAAAGTTTGGGGCCTCTAGATGCTATGCTTCACTCATGAAAAAGTATGCACAAGTGCACAAACACATACTTCCTGTCCCAGGAGTCCCTTCTCTCATTATAAGGTTCCTGCAGCGCTCAGAAAGCATGGCTAGTCCAATGGGTGGGACAATATGTCAAAAAGAGAAGTGATATGTGTGTGTGTGTCTATAAGCGGAGAGTGCAGGGCAAATGAGTAGTAAGTGGTCGTTGTCCTCGATGTGGTAGTTGCATCGCTGGCATGAGGGGTCTTGGGATATGTCGAAACAGTGTTTGTATTGTAAGGGTGGGTGTTGTCCTGAGCGTAGACGAGAAAGTGTGACTCGTCTCTGTCTAGGAAGAGTTGCTCTTGACGGGTGTATGTCTGGCGGGGTGCAGCTTAAGACTGGGCTGGGACGACAGCTGTTCTGTGCTTGTCGGTTTAATTCAGTGCGTGCGTTTTGTCGGTGTTGTATATGTTGGGGTAGATGAATCTAGGAGTACAGGCTACTGAAGTGCGAGGCAGGTGTAATTTTTTATTTTTGCCTGGGGATGGTGCGTGTGTGTGTGTGTGTGTGTGTGAAGGAGGGGGAGGGGTTGGCGGTGAGCTGTATAGAACGGTTTGGGTGGGAGGGGGTCAAGTGCTGCTGCTCACATCTTTTCTTTATTGATCCTTAGCACTTTAAGTTCATGTTTATGCACGAATCTCACATCTACAGGTGGCTGAAAATCAACAACTTATGTAGCCCAACAAACAGATTCACTTCAAACAAATGCCCTTCAAGCACGCCATTACACCCTGACTATAAGCTATGTCGAAGCAAGCGGAACACCCCTGGTAGGCAGTTTCAATATAAAACAGTAATTTCAACAATTATGATCAAAATATAATTGGAGAGATAAGGACATATAAACTGCGTAATGTCCTGAAATTCCATTCAAGTCTGACATGGCACATCAGTGATCACTATCAGAGAGTTGGGCTACTGATTTAAGGCATGTGCAAAGACCGGTGCAGCCTTATCTTCACGTCTGAGCAGAGGGTTGATATAATGAGTACAGGCAACACATCTGATCAAACTCCACCATCCTTCAGCAGAGATACTGTTGGCTAACTCAAAGTTCCAGACACACGTGCAGACGTGGGGAAGAATATATGCACATCCACGTACACTTCTGAACCTAAGCTGAGACTGGACGGTGCATGCTAGGGCTCCATCTGTGGAAGGGAGGGCTCAGGTGACAGTGTATTGGCCCCTGCCAATACCCCAGCTAACTCAAAGATTATCCCATCCTCTACCTTTGGAGCAACCCATTAAGCAGTTGGTTGTTGACAACAGCCGCCTAGGGTGATACTACCGTCCTGACTGAGGAGCGTTAATGTGGTGCCCGGAACCATCCTACACTCTCCATGTCAGGATTGCTGGTCTTACTTCCTGTCTCATCAAAACGGG
>JAYMFT010148505.1:0-12670 GCA_038088735.1 Panulirus argus
GGTAACCCGAGAGAGAGAGAGAGAGAGAGAGAGAGAGAGAGAGAGAGAGAGAGAGAGAGAGATCGCTCTAAGTCCAGTCCCTCGGCAAACCTGTCGAATAGGATCTCCACTTCCGCTCCGCTGGAGAACCAACACAACAGCCCTGTGGCCACTTCCACCCCCCATTCCTCAACCCGCATCTCCAACTTCTCTCCACCGTCCTGCCTCACCAACACCACCACCCTCCACACCCCCTCCCACTATCACCGGCAGGGTGACACGAGGCTTCGGTCGCGTGAAACTCCCCGCGCGCGAAGCTTCTCTTGGGCCTAACTGGCCTCTTTTTATTTTCTTGCGGTCGCTCAAGCCGTGACGCCCTGCCTAGGGTGACGCCCTGGCAAGGGTGACGCTCATCCTCCCTCTCCCGATCCATCCACCTCCTTGCACCTGTGACGCACCTGTGATCCCCGAGCTGCCCCACATGAGCCATCCACCCGTCTCGGGGCCCCGTGACCCAGCCTCCGTCAGATGACCGAATAGCGCCACCTGGCTTTCCACGCAGAAGGACGCGAAAAGACAACACACCCGTCCTGGACCCCCGGGGGGCGCGGGGCGGGGGCGAAGGTCGCGAAACGATGACCCGTTGAGGTCACGTCAAAGCACTCCGGGTCAGGGCACGAAGAGGGCCAGCAAACCCGCACGTCAGGTGCGGGAGAGATGTTGACCTGATGACCCGTAAGACAAGGTACGTTGGATTCTCTGACCTAGCGAGCCACTGCAGCTGTCGACAGGAGGTCAGGTGAGCGGAGGAGGGTTTTTTTTTGGGGGGAGGGCCTTAGCGCCATCATAGGTTAAGTGCAATCTCATCTGCTGAGACACGAGCGGCAGGCCCAGATGGGACGACCTGCTGAGCCGAGCAGGTCACAGAGGGGGCACCTGCTGAAAAAGCTTTAAGGAACACGTGTGTGTGTGTGTGTGTGTGTGTGTGTGTTGTCGGGTCACAACAGCAAGGCTGTTCCCATCGCGGCGCTAGCCAGGTGGTCACCCCCCTGAACCTTCCCATATACACGAATCCCATTGCCACGAGAAGGGGTCGGAGGTCACGATGACACGCCACAAGTCCCAGGGAGGGAGGGAGGGAGGGAGGGAGGGAAGGAGGGAAGGAGGGAAGGAGGGAGTCACCGGGTACCATGTCATTTCCGAGGACCTGTCAGCAGGGCCAAGGACCTCGGGCGGCAAAGGACTGAAAGACGGAGTGAAAAACAGTTGAACAGAACCGCTTCCTACCGCCACTGTTTATGACACCGAGACTGGAAAAAGAAAAGTGATTTTGTAATTCTTTCGTTACTGAAACGAAACTACGTAACACGTGATCCATTCAAATGTCCGTCGTTATCATACAAACACGTGGTAAAATATTGACGGAATTATGAAAACACGACAAAGACTTCTTAAAAAAAAAAAAAAGACACATTACTCTTCTCTCTGAGATACGTTGCGTGAAGGAGATTCCATTCTCAAACGTGTAATAGCCGAGCCACAATGGGACCTCTTTCGTCGCTTTTCCAAACAACTGAATTTCTCCGGCTCCGCAAGGTAGTCAACACAGCAGCAGTCCAGCTAAGGAGAGAGAGAGAGAGAGAGAGAGTGAGAATGTACAAAAGACCTCCGAAAAAGCCCTCGACTTCAGCTAGACTCGTACCGTCGAGTCCTGGGGTCGTGTAGCGACGTCCTCCAGCCCGGTCGTGTTCAAAGGCTCGCACGGTCGCAATCAGGGGATCAATTGCTTTTCAAGGCTTGCGAAACGGGTCTACCAGAAGGGGCGAAGTCGTCTGACATCATCGCTCTCGGAGAGCTCCTGACATCTCTCTCCCTCCCCACCGCTCCTGTTTCCCCTCTCTCTCTCTCTCGTATTGCATCCCTTCGCCTCGGAGTCGAAATTCAGAGAGATTACGAACACCAGATTTTTTTTCTTTTTTTTTTCTGTGGTTCTGCCAGTGAAAGATTTCTGTGGGGAGACAGACACCACCTGCCTGCCTGCCTGCCTCCCAGCTCCCAGCCTGTCTCCGTCAACGCCCGCATGCAATGCAAGCATGATCGGTCTCTTCCTCGAGGGAGACAGACATCATCCTAACCACGAAATATAACAAATTAACACTTGTGTAATGCTCTGCAACCCATAGAGACGAGACGAAACAAGTCCAGCGAGCATGAGACAAAGAAAACGTGGGTGTAAAGAAAACGAGACGAGAGAGAGAGAGAGAGAGAGAGAGAGAGAGAGAGAGAGAGAGAGAGAGAGATAGCTCGCCCGCCTCACACCAACGTAAACAGACCCCCGCCGCCCCAGCTGACCCAGATAAACAACAACACCTGGTCTACAACGGACCACAACAGACCACTACAGCGGACACAGGGACACTGTGGGTGATCGCTGGCGAACACACATCAACGAAAACGAACAGAAAACGCGCGGAGGTTGACTCATATTGTAGTCAGATGCAAAATTCCTGCAATTCAATCTTATATATATATATATATATATATATATATATATATATAAACTTATTTTTCAATGGTAGTTAAAGATGTCTAACATATGCTGACATTTCCCTTCACTCCTTCAGCACGACGGTACGACCCTCGAACACGATGGTACGACCCCTCGAAACACGACGGTACGACCCCTCGAACACGACGGTACAACCCATTGAACACGACGGTACGACCCCTCGAAACACGACGGTACGACCCCTCGAGCACGACGGTACGACCCTAGGGTATGATGGCGTACCACCTTGATCTGATCCTTCCAAAAAATACTGTGAAGTAACGTAACCATCATAATAAAGCACTGTATTTAAACACATTAATCAAAATCACAATGTGCTAATCATAGCCACCAGTGTACTGCAGTGTACTAAACGTAACCATAAGTAATAAGTAGTGGAGCAACTACAATGTCAAGTGTCATGACAACAGAATTGTACACTGTCAAATGCCATGACAACAGAGTGGTACACTGTCAAATGCCATAACAAGAAAGTGGTGTGCTGTCAAATGCCTTGACAACAGAATGGTACACTGTCAAATGCCATGACAACAGTGGTACACTGTCAAATGCCATGACAACAGAGTGGTACACTGTCAAATGCCATGACAACAGTGGTACACTGTCAAATGCCATGACAACAGAATGGTACATTGTCAAATGCCATGACAACAGTGGTATATTGTCAAATGCCATGACAAGAAAGTGGTGTGCTGTCAAACGCCTTGACAGTAGAGTGGTATGCTGTCATATGACATGGCAACAGAAGGGAATGCAGTCAAATGACATGACAACAGCAGGGAATGCTGTCAAATGCCACAGCAATAGAGTGGTATGCTGTCAAATGACATGACAATACACAGAGTTGTATGCTGTCAAATGACATGGCAATAACAAGAGTGGCATGCTGTCATATGCCATGGCAGCAGAGTGAAGGGGTGTAGACAGGCCTATGCCACACACAAAATGCAGTCACACCGACGACTCCAAACACGAATCTCGAGTGTGTGTGACTAAAGGAATTCGTGACTCTGCCACAATGCAGCACGAAGGAAGCACGAATTACGAATGACTCGTCTGGCTGGCATTCTTACGCACAATTCCGTGCGGGCAGAGTTTTAATAGCTATACCTGAAATATGTACAGTCCCTTATGTGTGTGTGTGTGTATATATATATATATACAGGTGACTGTGACTGTATTTCAGTTAATACATAAAAAAAAAACAAGAGCTGAAATCCTCGTAAAGTACAAAGCAAGTCTGTAATAACCACGCATTCCCTGAAAACGGGGCGCGCCCAATTATCGTAAAAATGACTCGTGATAACTCGAGAGAAACTGTGACGTTTGGTGGCCACAGACGAGAAGGTAAACAGAAGAAATCCAGACGTAGGCCTTGGAACTGTGTGTGTGTGTGTGTGTGTGTGTGTAACACATGTGACCAGGGCTGACAGAGGAGGCTGGCGGGTCGCCCTGCTGTGTGCTGACACACACACGCACACACACCTACAAAAACTGGCTGACAATGGTGAGAGGCGAGCGAATCGGGGCCTCTCTGTCCTCACGCGTTCTTGTAGTCTCTTGCGGGCCAAAATAACTTTCTTTCGTCCACATCACAGTGACACTGCAGAGCCTCCTCGACGGACGGATCACGACCAGTCCAGCCGACATTTAAAATGCTGCGCGTTTAAAAGGAAAAAAAAAAAAGAAATTTAAACACCCCAGAGCATGACATTGTCTGCGGTGGCAACAGGATCATTCGGCTTTAACGGAGTGTGAATAAGCTTTAAGCTTCACTGCTTTATGAGCCTGTACTGGGGAGGTACACGCTTGGACTGGTTATGCAGTAGTGGCTCTCGTGGTGGTTATAGGACTGGGGGGTTATAGGAGTGGGGGTTATAGGATCATTCGGCTTTAATGGAGTGAATAAGCTTTAAGCTTCACTGCTTTATGAGCCTGTACTGGGGAGGTACACGCTTGGACTGGTTATACAGTAGTGGCTCTCGTGGTGGTTATAGGACTGGGGGGTTATAGGAATGGTGGTTATAGGACTGGGGGTTATAGGACTAGGAGTTATAGGACTGGTGGTTATAGGACTGTGAAGTAAGATGGAACCACAGACGTGTGTATGGTTTGGTACGTGACCCATCCAGTCCACGTTTACCCCTACCTCGCGTATCCTCACTTTCACCACACACACACACACACACCACACTCAACCTTCGCCACACTTTACGACGCACCGCGTCATGTTCCCTGGCGCTTTGAGAGACTCGACACCAGCCCCTTTACACAAGCTGCAGACCCATCACTTAACCCGAGGACACCGTTCGAATCCAAGTGGTGACCACCGCAGGCATTTGGACCGGACCACCACCGACAGTAATTATAATTACAGAGGATTGAATAATAATGATTATAATAATCAGGTTCCATGAATCATAATCTCGTCAGGTCAGTCTACCTATCTCTCACGACCATAAAACGAGCCAATCGCTGACGGCGTGCGAGAGACCGTCTCTCGATCTCGCACGAGGAGGAACGAATCGACCAATCTACCGATTCAGCGCTCCAAGGAAAATGCCCGAGAGTGACTCTGTACCCAACGACCTGTCGAACGGCGTGGCGTGGGATTCCCTATATCCTGGCGTGGTGGAGGGGGAGGGGGCGTGTTGCTCCACCCAGGCGTGTGGGGGGAGGAGGGCGTGTTGGTCCACCCTGGCGTTGGGGGAGGAGGGCGTGTTGCTCCACCCTGGCGTGGGGGAAGAGGGCGTGTTGGTCCAGGCGTGTTGGTCCACCCAGGCGTGTGGGGGAGGAGGGCGTGTTGCTCCACCCAGGCGTGGGGGGAGGAGGGCGTGTTGCTCCACCCTGGCGTGGGGGGAGGAGGGCGTGCAATCAACCCCGCCCCGAGCCTGCAGAGAGGCAACAACACACCGCCTGATCCACCCACTAAAACCACCTATCCGTACCTCAGTGCACCACCTCAACTACCGTCTTCCCCTCGCCTGCACCGAAATAAAACATTTTTTCCCTCAGAGACACAGGGGGGGAAAAAAATATCCAGAGATGGGACGAGCAGACGACACACGCCAAAGGAGCCGAGAACACCACCGACATCCCTTGGGCGTTAATGCCACAGCAGGAAAAAGAAAAATATGCGACTCGAGATGGACGGGTACATATGCCACCAACCCCAAAGCAAAAAAAAACACACACACACACACACACGCCCTACGCATGATAGAATGTTGGTAGGATCGCCAGGTCTCCACACGCCCGACGTGGAAGCTCTACGAGCCGATAGATAGATAGATATAGATAGATAGATAGATAGATAGATAGATAGACAGATAGATAGATAGATAGATAGACAGATAGATAGATAGATATAAGTATTAGTCCATAAACCCTCCTTGGTAATGATGGCTTTAGTGTAAGGAGATTTTCAAAATCGACGTTGTAAATGTCTTATAGTAGCGCTAGCATTACTAGCGAGAGAAATGGACCAAAAGGTAGAGGTAACTAGTAACTCTGGACTCTACGAAATATTTCTTTACAAACGACGTTATTTTTGCGTGGAAAACCTCCCAGAAAATGTCATTCAGAGCAACACCCTTAATATCTTCCAAATTAAGCTTGATCATCACTTGTCACTCTCTGACATTGAATGATTAATCTAATCAGTCATCATATGCGTAACATACCAACACTGATTAACCCACGTCACCTGCTTTGAGACGGTAAGTAAGAAGTATCGTATCACCGCTCAACATAAAGAATGATAGCGAAATAGAATTCGTTATCTGGAAGGTTGCGAATGGATATGTTTGAAGGTATACTGGTCCCAGCAATGTTTTACGAATGCGAGGCATGGTCTATAGATGAGGATGTGTAGAGGAAGAAGGTAGGTGTGTTGAAATGAAATGTTTAAGGACAATATGTGGTGTGAGATGGTTTGATCAAGTAAGTGATAAAAGGGTAAGAGAGAGGTCTGGTTATATTAGAGTGTGATTGAGAAAGCTGAAGAGAGTGTGCAGAAATGGTCTGGACCAGGGGTAGGCAACCTACAGCCTACGGGTCAGATCCGACCCGTGAATGATTTTTCCTTAGTTTGAGTGTTTCATGCGACCACACTAATGGGCCATGCATGGCGTCTTGTTACACTGGCCCAAGGTTACGTTTTGTTACAAACCAAACACCAAAAGTGACGGAAGCACTGATGTATATACGAATGATAGGAGGCAGACTACCTTATCAATATGTATTGGAAATTAGATATTCTCCGTGCGCACGCAGGTTTTCAGGGGGGATCGTTACAAATTTGTAAACAGAAACAGCGTCGCTGTGTTTAACAAGAAATACACGAAGAAGAAAATAAAATTCATTCTAGTAAGGTATGTATTTTGTCACCTCTTTCATGGTTTAATATAGTAGATGGGCAAGTGATTTGCAAAGGAACATTTCGGACTAATCACCCCTTTTATACGTCCGCCGCTGAGTGATGCCCCCATAGACTTGGTGGTTCGTAGGCATGCTAGGGTGACAGTTCACATACGTCACGCAACTTGTCGACTTCTTGTAACAACAGGATATCACGCGAACCAGATATTTACACGTTATAATTTTGAAAAAAGAATAAAGTTCTTAATTTTACGAAGTGTCTGCTGCGCCGGTACCAGTTTCGATTGTACAACAGTCATCCTCAGTGTAAATTAAATCTGAAGATGTGAACTGAATTTTAAGCATCAAGTGTCGGTAGAAAACAGCAAATTCCCAAAACAGAAGAAGGGTTTAAAATTTACATGAAAAAGTTGTTTGTTAAGAGACGGTTTTTCTTTATCGATATGAATAGCTTCTTTAACCTTAAGTTGATACGAAGATAGGGCTTAGTCCAGAATTGTGAAATAATCCCCCGAACTAGCGTTCTTACACAGTTCTGAACTCTGAAGCTGTTTGAAAACGTGAGAGCTCCTATCTGTCACTAAATGCACTCGAACACTTGTTGGAATATCGGGCAGGCTTCACCGACATAACAGGCATTACAGACTGCGCAGGAAACCCTGTAAACAACACGCGAACGGAGTTCCTTTGGGATAGGATCCTTTCCGTTAAACATATTACATGTGCTACGATACTTGTTGAATAACTCGCGTTTCGAAATAAAGTCGAAGAAAAGGATTCCGATGGAAATGAATGCAAAACCCAGGAAGGTAAACGCTGAGTGCCGCAATTTCCCAAGACATTTGGACGACACTAGATTATTTCTTCGTCGAGCACGCTGGGAGACCGGTTTGTCTCGTTTGCCTTGAATATGTTGCGCTGTGAAGAAGGGGACAAATATCAGGCGACATTACGAGACCCGCTATGGTGGAAATTTTAACAAGTTTGCCGGGCATGCAAAAGAAAGATGAAGTTGAGCGACTGAAGGCTTGCAATGGAACACCAACATCATATTTTGCCAAGAAAAGCAGTGAAAATGAAGGAAATTCTCGTGCCAGCTATGAAGTCACAAAACGTGTTGCAGAAAAGATAAAGCCTTTTACAGTTGGAGATTTGTCAAAGAACGTTTACTGGCATTGGTGTATATTGTTTGTCCTGAAAAGAAATCTATGTTTGTATCTTTCAACCAGCCTGGAAAAACGATTACACGGCGGGTTGAAGAAATGTCAAGAGATGCTAAAAGTTGTTTAAGGAATGTCTGCAACGAATTCCAATTTCTATCAATTGCGCTTGATGAGAGCCCAGACTTGAGAGAAACTGTTCAACTTGCAAATTTTTGATGAGTGTATTCAGTCAATTCGTATGAAGGACACGGCTACGGCAGCAGACATTTTTTTCAAATAATGTTAAAAATGAAACTTGATGTGTCGGAGTTAATTGACATCACAACTGATATGACACCAGCAATGGTGGGGAAAGAAAAAGACATCATCGCATTGCTGCAAAGACAAATGGAAAACCTATAATATCTATCAACAGTGTAAAAAAAGAATAGCTGATTATTAAGAGTTATAATTATGCATGAAAAAGACATCAAGAAAAGTGTAACAAAGTAGACATAAAGGAATATTCCTTCTTATTATTGTTAGGCAACGGAATCACCTGTCAACAAACGATCATTAAGACTCAGTCTAGATTTCTTGAATGAATTGTATTTATAGAAAAGTCTGTGTAAGAACAATATTAGACTTAAGTTCCCTGTATATTAAGTTCCCTGTGAGTAGAGTCACTATTTCATTGAAAGATGAATTTCAGGAACTTTTGTTATTACCATAAACTAAGAATTTGTTACAAAAATGTCATGAACTTAGACATGGAAAATGATTAACGTAAATTTAACATCAGACGTGATATAAAGAAGGTAGATGAAGATGATGTGTGATTTTGCTATTGGAAAGGACTTTATTACTAACGCAATGAATGAAGATTGTAACAGAGACTGTAACAGAGAAGCGGGAACAGAAATTGCAGCTGAAGGGCAAAAGAACTGGGGTACTAGAGGATGTAATGAGAGAACTCGATTTGACATTTAAAGTACTTTAAGGAATGCCAACAACGGTTAGAGTTACGAGATCACAAATAGAAGAGGGTCAAGAGTCTCGTCTTTGGGAGACCCTGAAATAAACTCACACAAAGAAATTGCACGATACCAATGACTATAGAAAAAAAATAGAGTACAGAGAGTACGAAATGTTTATGGGGCTGGAGAAGAAAGACACTGGGTATTAACTTGGTGCAGAGGGACTTCATCTGAGGATGTGAATGAAATAGAGGAAGAGAGAAATTTACGAAATGAACCTGCAGAGAGGACCATATATTTGAGGAAGAAATTACTGGGAAAATTTATGGTGTATTTGGTGACAAGCTTAGCAAGAACAGGCTAAACAACACATCAGCCCCGCCACTAACGTAGGGAAGATGATTATAATGATTAGTGTTTGAGGAGGTCTGGATGTAACATGTGTGAATACTGATGGGTTAACTATGAATGGAAGAGAGCTTAGTTCAAAGCTCACGTAAGTAGGTATCATGTCAGATTTTGTTGCTGAAAAAAATATCATACGTGCTTAAGATATAAAAGACTAATTGAATCTTTGCTACATGATACTTGATTGTATAGGGGGATAAGGACGAGAAAGGAGGATGGAGTACTGGTGAATTCATAGAGGGACAGCATAGATATTAAGGAATATTGGTGGATGTCTATCTAAAAAGGACGCAATTGGGAAAAGAACAATACGAAGGGCTAGTGCAAAAGTCTTAATAGTTTGCAGTCCTCCAAAGAGTTTCAATGAACCAGAACTATATTTTGATGAAGATGAGGAATACAAAATAGAGACTGCAAACGTGCATTTCTCAGAGGTGATAAATTTCTGCGAATGGGGATTTTCATCGATAAAGAAATGGACTGTGATTGTCTTGGTTCACCTGGGTATATACATTCTCAAATTTTATAGAGAAAACTTTTCTGTATTGAAGTGTTACCGAGCACGAGGATCACATGGACTGGTATACGATCAATACTGGATTTCATATCTGCGAATGATAACATGGAAATAGACAATATTGAGGTAATATCTTTTGGAAGAAGTTGATCACGTATCGCATGGATTTGGTCCATGTTTTTGGTGAGGATGTGAAAGAAAGAATAAATAAATCCAGAGAGGAATCCAGCCTCAAAATAAGACACGGTTTTGACAACTGTGTAAGCAATTTCTATAGGAGCATAAACTGGAAACTAGAATTCTACAATCAGAATATAAAACAATGTCATTAGAGGTTTGAAAATATCTTTGATGAGGGAGTTAGTACATGAGTACCAGTGTTCATAAGTACAGAGAGAAGATTTGGAAAAAAAAAAAAGAGGTATAGTTTCATTGAAGATGTCAAAAACCAAAGAATATAAGGTGGTAATGTGAAGGTGTAGAGAAGACGTTAGCCAGCCTGCACTTGAAACGTATAAGAAGCGGGGAAAATGGGACGGAAATACCTTAGGGTAAAAGAAATGGAAAATCATGAAAATTTAAAATCGCGCCGTACGTTTTTCAGGAGCAAACTGTCAGTTAAAGAGCAGCTAATCAGGCTGAGAAATTTGGAAAGAAGAGTCTTTGAAGAGGGAGAGAAAATACTTTAAGGAAATGAATCATGTTTTCGAGAGTGCACGCACGTTGATGAGGCACTATAATCCGGAACACTAATGAGATAAGAATAATAGGAAAACTTGTAAGGAATTGCTATTAGAAAAAAAAATCTTATAGGCTGTTGGGGATACGTAAGTCATGAACCATTTAAGGTCTCTCCATATGCAAAATATTGGTTCAGAGGAAAAAGATCGTGTGTAAGAAATCTTTTAGACCTTTCCGATAGAAACAGCTCAAGCAGGCATAAACGGAGTACTCGTTCGGTGGATTAGATATTATTCTAATGGAAGAGAACAGAGGTCGCATATCAGAGGAGTTGGGGCAATCAGTGGCGTGCCGCAGAGCCCAGTCTGAGGCCGTGGTTATTTTTACACAACATACCAGAAGGATTAGCTCTGCTCTTGAAGACATTTGCTAATGATTTTAAAGTCAAGAAGGAAATGACAAATGATCGGGAATGTATCGCCTCACAAAGAGGATTAGTTAAGCTCCAGATTTGTCAGATATCATTTGATGAAATTCAGCAAAAGAATGTCCTAAGTAACGAAGATGAGACATACTGAAAGAGGAGATTCTCGACAGATTTATCATATGAGAGGAAACAAATTACGTCCATTTTTGTGATAAGAATAGACCTCTCGCCAGAACGCCAAGTTAGGGAAATAAAAGGAAGGGCTCTTACCTTGGCTCTCTAATCCTCTCCCGTTCAGAACAATACCTTCGCAGACGAAATTCAGAGAATGAGAACCAGCGTGATAGCTGTGGTGTCTGTAAATTTTTCGAGAGTATTACGAATTCAGACACACGACACATTTTAGGTCTAGACACATGATGGTATCAAAAAATAATTTTGGAGTCAGTTACCTTTCATATGAGAGTGTCATAGGCGTTTGGGAAATCTATATAGATTAAATCAAATAGTAAATATCTTTTATTTCCAACCGCAAGCACTCTGAATAAAAAATCCAGTAGGCTTTGTATCTTATAGGCTATGCTGGCTCTCCATGATCAGTTTCTTTCCTTTTAAGAAATTCGTAAGCATAACAACTATAACAGTAGCTTCTATTATTCCCCCGAGTTTTCAGATGGGACCAATCCTATAATGTAAGGTACACTTATCCCCTTAGATTGAAACCAGGGTGGCATTTTGCAATCTTCAAGTCATCGGCTTCATTCCCTTGCCATGATTATTCTATTGGATAGGATTAACAAAAAAGAAAAAAAGAAAAATCTTACGATTTATTACAAAGTTTGATGATGGATTTCTTCCAAGTTTTACAGAGAATATATGACCTCGTCCACCTATAATATATATGCCCTATGTTGCAGGCATTGTGCCTGCTCATGGCATTGTTGTATACTTTCCACATATTTTGCTTCGATTGCTTTGAAGATATATTTTGAGTTATACACAACATTTTATGCTATCTTCTGTTTATATATCTTTGTGTTGAATAGTGGCATCTATTACATTCCAACATTTCAAACGAGGCTTTCTTGAACGGGATGGTCTTCTAGAGTATCGGAATATTTCAATCCTCTTTGTTCATATCTTTCTGCTACCAATAAGTTTTAAATCTTCCTTCAGTCAGTATGATGCCTGCTGTTCACTTATACCACTTCCAGGAATTTGGTGTATTTTCTCTCTATTTCTTGGAACCCAATGGCTTAGCTAAGCCAAATATTTACAATATTTCCATTGCCACCTATTCTGTGGCTCAGGATATCCTCTGTTTCATCATACATGATGTATTGCGAGTCTGATGTAATGGTGACAAGTTGACCATTAACTAGAATATATCTCCGAAAGTCATTATCAGTTGCTGAGATGTTTATTATTCCTGTGGATATCATTACATGTGGTTGGTTTATCTGCTCTGATAGAAAATGAGTCTCTTAGTCCTTTAATCAATCTAGTTAATCAAAATGGGTGAGAGAGAGAGAGAGAGAGAGAGAGAGAGAGAGAGAGAGAGAGAGAGAGAGAGAGAGAGAGAGAGAGAGA